>PVIU01002477.1:0-89826 GCA_004026605.1 Ondatra zibethicus | reverse complement strand
CCAGCGCTATATCTGTGTGGTTTTATGGTTTTGGTGTTTAAATGCTTTTCGTCCCTAGATGCACCATTCAGATACCCAGCATGCTCGTCCTCCACTTCTCACCCCCTCTCCCCTCTCTCCCCTACCTCTTCCTTTCTCCTGTCCCTTCTTTCTCCTTCTTTCCTCACTCCGTCCCCCTCTCCCCTCTCTCCCCTACCTCTTCCTTTCTCCTGTCCCTTCTTCCTTCTTTCCTCACTCCGTCCCCCTCTCCTCCTCCTCTCTGTCTCCTCACTTCCCCTTTTATCTGCTCTCCATCTCCTCTGCTCTCTCCCCCGAGCCATCAACAGGTTGACGCTAATCCCCTCATATATTGCGTATTGCAGGACAAGTACCACATTTCTGCTGTCCGGACCTGGGCAGTGGGACATTGTGGGCGAAGGCTCCTCTTCTGCTGTCCTGTCTTGGGCTGGGGAAGCTTCACAGTTTTTTTTTTTTTAAAAAGGGACAATGGTTTGTACCCTGTCACTTGTATTTTAAATAAACACTGATTGGCCAGTAGCCAGGCAGGAAGTAGAGGCAGGACAACTAGAATTCTGGAAAGAGAGACGCCGGGAGTGCTTGGTGCATCCAGCACCATATTCCGTGGGCTTCATAGTCCATGTCATTATGTCCGACAGATGGCAATGGTGGGTCCCTCTAACCTATATTCCGTGTTATTCCATGTCATGAAGTCCCACAGTCCTCTAACCCCACTGACAGGCCAGGAAACAGGCTGAGGCATGCTCTGAGCTGTAGCTTTGTGGTAGTAACCTTGCATCCAGGTTCAGCCTGAACCCTTGGTTCTTTTGAAATTCTCTTTCCTAACATTATTTCTTATTTTTGGTGTTTTGTGTATATATGTGCCTGTGCATGGAGTGCCCATGGGGACCAGGAGAGGGCATCAGATCCCCTCTGGAATCACAGAGGAATCACAGGCTATTGTGAGCCACAGTGTGGGTACTAGGAATTGAAGCTGGGTTCTCTGGAAGAACAGCCAGTGCTCAGCTCCCAGCTCCAGGTTCTTGGTTGGCTTTGCCCTTCACTTCAGCAGCCCTGATTACACATGGATGTGAGAAAAGGAGCTACTAAGAATCCATCTTGGGCTGGGGGTAAAATGTCTGCTGAGCAAGTGTGAGGCCTGAGTTCAGTTCCCCGGATCCCGTGTCTGCTGTGCAAGTGTGAGGCCCTGAGTTCAGTTCCCTAGATCCCGTGTCTGCTGTGCAAGCGTGAGGCCCTGAGTTCAGTTCCCCAGATCCCACATTAAAAAATAAAAAATCAGGCGTGGCCTGGAGAGATGGCTCAGTGCTGACTATTCTTACAGAGTGCCTGGCTTTTGTTCCTAGCACATATATCAGTATTTATAACTGCTTAGAATTCCAATTTCAGTAGATCAGATGCCCTCTGACATCCACAGGCCCCTACATACTTGGTGTAAACTTAGCAGGCACGTACACATATGCATGCTCATAAAGTAATAATTTTTAAGGAGGCAGGAGGATCCCTGGGGTTTCTGACCAGCCAGTTGAGCCTGGATCCGTGAGCTCCAGCGTCCATGGGAGAGCCTGTCTTGGAAACCAAGGTGGGAGGCTGTGAGGTGACACAGTAGTTAATGCTCTTGTTGCACAGATGTGAAGACTGCAGTTCAGAGCTCCATAACTCTCGACAATGCCAGGTGGACATGACAGCCACCTATAATTCCAGCCCCAGAAGGCAGAGATGGAGAGCCAGACAAAACTGGCTAGGAAGAGCAACGTATCAGTGAGCTCTGGTTTGACTAGGGGACCTCACCTCAAGGAATAAGGAGGAAGAGCCACTTAACTGGAAGACCACCTGCAGGGCTCCACATGCATATACACCCACATATGTGTGGTGTGCATGCTCACGCATGCACATGCGCACATGCACACACACAAATGTTCTTCTCTGAGCAAGTACGGTGTAAGCTTTTTCATGATGTCATCCTCGTGACAACTCAGTCACTAAGTCCCAAAGAAATCACACAGAGGTCTACATTAATGATAAACTGATTAGCCTATTAGCTCAGGCTTCTTATTAACTCTTATAATTTATAGTAGCCCATAATTCTTGTCTATGTTAGCCACATGGCTTGGTACATTTTTTGGCGAGGCAGTCACATCTTGCTTGCTCTGTGTCTGGCTTCCTCTCTGTCTGGGTGACAACTGCAGACTTCCCTCTTTCCAGAATTCTCATTGTCCTGCCTCTACTTCCTGCCTGGCTACTGGCCAATCAGCGTTTATTTAAAATACAAGTGACAGGGTACAAACCATTGTCCCTTTTTAAAAAAAAACAAACAAAAAGCACTTTCCCCCCGCCCCTTTTTTTAAACAAGAACTCTGAATCAAATCTCCTTTGTTGCCAGTTGTGGTGGCGCACACCGGTAGGATTTGCTGAAGGAGGCAGAGGCAGGAGGATCATGAGTTCGAGGCCAGCCTGGGCCACACATTTTTTTATTAGGGAAAAATATCTCCTTTGTTTAGCTTTTCTGCTGACCATTATCCATAACAACTTGTAACCAACACTCTAAACAAAGGCAAACATCCATAATCCATTTTTTGGGAATGTGGGTGTAGTTTTCCAGGATACTTCCTGCTGATTAGGGGCACTGATAATCTTATAGGGACCTAAAGAAAATTTAAGAATTATGGTCAAGTCCTGACTGGAAAATTCTATGAGGCTTGATCATCTCAGCTAGCAGTCTTAAGGCTGTTCTGGATATAGAACTCAGACTTCTGGGCCATCCACTTCTATTGGAGATTTCTCAGGAGGTCTGCCTTGATCAAACCATATTCTTCTTAATCCAGAATGAATCCACAGTCTCTCATTTCCTGTGGAAACAAAAACAAAACCTCTTCTCCAAAGTAACATATCTTTTGACTTCAATTTTGAAGTCAAGCCATTTTCAAAATATTTATGTTATATTAATCCTGCAGCATTTGTAATCAAATGTCTTTTGGCAGCTTTTGCTCCTTCCTCAGTAATCAAAAATTTAAAGACAACACAATAACATACAGTATCCAGACTCTCTGCGTATCATTCGTCTTTATGTGACTTATTTTAAACTCTATTTCTTTTATTTTTATTTTTAATTTTTGGCGTTTTGAGACAGGGTTTCTCTGTGTATCTTTGGCTGTCCTGGAATTCACTCTATAGACCAGGTTGTCCTTAAACTCACTGAGATCCACCTGCCTCTGCCTCCCAAATGTTGGGATTAAAGGTGTGTGCCGCCACACCCAACTACTCTCTCTTTTTTTTCCTTTTTTTCTTTTAAGGACTTTATCCTTTTTTTTCTCCCAAGCCTACATATATTTTTAAACACACAGTAAACCATTTAGAGGTTTTCTTCATCTTTGAATCTATCTTTTCTATAGATCTCTCTTTTTCTGACTACATAAGTCTTTAATTTGCTAAGTGATATGGCTAGGATTAAAGCTGTGGCTTTGACAGCTGGATCCAGCCCATTCCTTAGCTTTTTTTCTGAGAGTCTAGCCTCATGGCAGAGGAACTAGCTGGAGCCATGTTTATTGCCACAACTCTATGATGTTTCAAGGTCCCTGCCACCACCAAAAAGCATGTAGTCAGCTTTTCATCACCACCATTTAAGGGTTTTGTGGCAATAAGCATGGCTCTTAAAAGAGCTGCAAGGTTTTGCAGCTAAAGCTGATTCAGGAAGCCTCTCTTAAATAAGAGCGCTTGCCTCTAGCAAGCAGAGCCCACCCGAGAAAGTGCTGCTATCAAGAAGCCGTGTTTAACTCTATTCTTTTCTATCTACAATACTTCCCAAGCTCTCTCAGGCTTTTAAGTGGATTTTGTCATCCCCACATTGGTACACCATTTGTTGACCAAGGTTTCTGTCCCACCAGGTCCCACAGTCATTCAGTCCCAAAGAAATACACAGAGGTTTACATTCATCATAAACTGATTGGCCTAGTATCAGGCTTCTTGTTAACTCTTATAACTTCTACTCTGGGCTGGAGTTCCACAACGGTCAGGCAATGACAACGCTCTGTGGAGACCACTATTCCATGGAGCCGCAGTCTGATTAGAAAGCCTGTGGCAATTCTGTAGTTTGACACGGGACCCTGTCTTGAGGTCTTGGGCAAAGCTGTAGTCCTGTAGTCTCCAATCCAGAAACTAACTTCCAGGTACAAGTTGAAAATTGGTCCCTTCCAAAGGGACCATTAGCCTTCTTTGCCCACCCTTGAAGGAAAACAGCTTCACGAGTCTGGGGAACTAGTAACTCCCAAAGGAATGGGACGCGTGGGCAGCAAACATTTCCTGATACTCCCTGCGTGTGGGTGAAGCCTGGAGGCCCAGCCCTTGGTCATCACAGGTGACTTGGGTCCAGTCGAGAGCGATCTGGATCCTCAGTAGCAGCTCGGGAGGGGTCCAGCCTCCCTTGGACTTTGCCTTATAGTGGTCCCCGGGCCTCCGTGGAATGGAGAGAGGATGCAAGGGGGAGAGCTGCTTCTGCTGCTGCTGTGCTCTCATTCCTGCCTCTGAGACAGGAAATACCAGTCCCACTCAGCCTCAAGGCCTCTCCAAAACCCTGGTTAGATAAATCATAGGCCTTGTGGCCATCTAGCGAGGCTGCCTATGGCATCTGTGAAAGTCCTCGAGGCAGAGTAGGAGGTAGAATTATCCCTTATCAGTGAGGGGAAACTGAGGACATAAGGGAGAAACCCATGGCCAGTGTTGGAGAAGAAGAACTTAGGCAGGCTGCTGTAGCTCTCTCCATCCCTTCTGTCAGCCTCAGACCAGGGCAGGGTGGCACTCGGGAGGCCTGGAATGGGACCGTGACCCCAAGTCTCACTCTATCTGTGAGGCTCCCAAGGGTCCCTGAGAACTCTTTTTGTTTTAATAGTAGTTTCACTCTTTAAAATTTTTATATATGCATACAATGTGTTTTAATTATATACACCCCCAGGACCTCCTCCCAGCTATCCCCAGGGCCCCTCAACCTGTTTTCCTCCAATTTCATGTCACATTGTCGTCCTGAGTTCAACTGGTCCTGGGGCATCAGCAACCTACTGGGGTCCACATCTCCAAAGACAAGCAACTCTGCCTCCCTCTGCAGCCGTCAACTGCCGATAACTCCTCCCCTGTGAGCGCCTCCCCCACCCATACTGGGCCTAGGACTGGCTCGATACAGTGCAGGTCTCATACAGGTCACCACGACTGTGAGTTAGTGTGTGCCACAGCCATGCCATGTCTAGGAGTTTCCACAGCTCTCCTCCCCATCCTCCATCTCAAAGTCTTTTTTCTCCTCGTCCATGTTGTTCCCTGAGCCTTGGATGGGAGAAGGTGATATCAGTGATATCAACCCAGTTATGGCTGAGCACTCAACCTCCTGTGAGCTGGGTGAGCCCTTCTGCTCTTCCTAAAGGCAGTTGCTCTGCAAACTCACAGGGAACCAGTCATGGGAGATGACATGCTGCCCAGATTGCTCCTTCAGTGGCAATGGACCCACTCTGGTTTCTTTCTCCTTTCTCCCACACAGATCCGGCCCCGGTTTTGCAAAGCCCTGACGGAAACTGGATGGCCTTGAAGGATGATGGCACAAGGCCTCCTAGCCGCCTGCTGGCCAAACCGAAGAGTGGTACCTTTCAGGCCCTGGAGGTGGCGTCCAGTGTGACATCGGCCTATGATGAGATAGGTTCCGACAGTGAGGAAGACTTTGACTACAGTGAGGCCTTGAGTAAGCTTTGCCCGCTGTCCCAGGGCAGAGCCAAGCAATCCCAGCCTCAGCCTACACAGTGTTCTGGCCAAGGTCCCTCAGCCACCTCTCCCTCAAACCCTGAGGCCATGGGCTCCGATTCAGAGACTTCCTCCACCAGCTCATCTCGGGAAGCTGGACGTCGGGCTAGGCTGACTTGGCTGCAGAGGAAGGCCCCCAAGAACCCCACAGCAGAGAAGATGCGTCTCCAGGGAGAGCTGGATGTGAATTTCAACCCCCAGGCAGTCTGCGGAGAGACTTCTGACAGTAGCGATTCAGGAGAGACCCTCCACACTGCAGACCGCAGGGCCAGGAGGTGGAGAAGGGCCCGAGTGGGCCCAGAGGAGCCAAACAGGGGGCTGCCTTTGCCTGGTTCCCATCCACAGGGTCTGCACACACATCAGGTAAGGAAATTTCACCTGTCAGCATGCACACACTTTGAAGTAGGATGGCCATTCTTCATATGTGGTGGCCTAGAGAGCCTGGTTTGGGATCTACTGTCTAAGATTCTATTGACTTTGCTATCAAGCAGTCAAGTGGCCTGAGCCAAGCCACATCAGCCCTCAGTGGCTCTGTGTCTTTGCCTTAGACCTTTCTGGTCACTATGAACAAACACCTGGCAGAACACATCCTGAGAGAGTTTTCATTTGGGCTCACAGTTCTAGTGGCTTCTGTCACAAGTGCTGTGTCTCCTGGGCTTGAGCAGAACATGTTGACAGAAAGGGCAGATGGCAGAGGGGCTTCTTCGGTTCATAGTAGACAGGAAGAAGAGAAAGTGAACTCAAGGGAGGGTCAGGGCAGGGCTGGGGAGATGGCTCAGTTGGTAAAGGGCCTGCTGTGTAAGCTTGAAGACCCGAGTTCAACCCTCACCCACGTAAAAAGCCAAGCATGGTGGCACACTGGTCATCCCAGTTCTGGGGAGACAGAGACAGGAGAATCCTTGCAGTCACCAGCTGGCCCGCCAAGCCTATGTGGTGAGCCCCTGTCAGTGAGGAGCCCTGTCTCAAAAACAAGGTGGACGGCTCCTGAGGAATGATGGCTGAGGTTAACCTCTGATCGCTACATGTTCATACACACATGCACTTCACACGCATAAACACACACACATACACACACAAACTAGTTAATTATTACATTTCAAAAATTAAAAAAAAGCAAGGCAAGATATATACCCAAGGAGCATTCCGAATCGTTGCATGATTCAAAACGGGGCTCCAGGAGCTTCCTATTTACGGCAAAGTGACTGCAAACACATGCCCAAGCTTGCCTTTGCAATGTACCTGTCTTCGTTGGGGTTTCCATTCCTGTGATGAAACACCATGACCAGAAGCAACTTGGGGAGGGGCGGTCTCAGCTTGCAACTCTGAGGTCACACAGGCAAAGTCAGGACAGGAACTCAAATGGAACAAGCAAGAGGCTGTGGCGGGATGCTGCTTACTGCCTTGCTCCTCCTGGCTCGCTCACACTGCTTTCTTACACGACCCGGGACCACTGGCCCAGGAGTGGTACAGTGAGCTGGGCCTTCACTCATTGGTCATCTGTCAAAAAAAAAATGCACCATAGCCTTGCCCACAGGCCAATCTAGGGAGGCGTTTTCTCAACCGAAATTCCGTCTTCCCAGCTGACTCTAGCCTGTGTCAAGTTGACAAGATAAAACAGGACAGCACCAGGCAGGGAGAAGGCAGAGGCCAAGAAGAAGGGGAGAAGGGACAAGCACACCTCATGTCTAGCCTCCCCTAGGAGGGACCTTGAGCAAATAGCAGTACCCTTTTATCCCCACTAGGTGGGGCTGATGCTGCACTGCCAGTGGTCCAAACCTTCCGTCTCTTCGTAGGGCGGGTTGTCAATCCACCCCAAGCCAGGAATGAAATAAATAAAAATTACATATTTAAACTGTTACTTTAGACATATATAAATAAATAAAAGACAAATCAAACAAACGTACTATAATGTACAAATATTAAAGCCTACTTATGGCATTTCCTGCCAGGCATGGTGGCACATGCCTGTAATCCTGCAGATGGAAGTTTCTGTCCCACCTGGTCCTGCAGCAGTTTAGTCCCAATGAAACACACAGAGACTTATATTAGTTATAAAATGTTTGGCCTATTAGCTTAAGTTTATTATTAACTAACTCTTACAACTTAAATTAACCCATAATTCTTATCTGTGTTTAGCCGTGTGGCTTGGTACCTTTTCTCAGAGCAGCGTTCTCATCCTGCTTCCTCTGTGTCTGGGTGGCGACTGCAGACCGAGCCTCTCTGCTTCCCAGAAATCTCCTCGTCTGGTCACCCACCTACACTTCCTGCCTGGCTACTGGCCAGTCAGTGTTTTATTCATTGATACAAGTGACAAATCTTTACAGTGTACAACAGCATTATCCCACAGCATAATCCCAGTACTTCAAAGGCTATGGCAGGAGGATCATATATTACAGACTAGCCTGCACTACATATTTAGTACCAGTCTAGCCTGGGGTAGATGGTGAGCTGCCCCCACCCTGTCTCAGAAAACAGGCAGGGTGAAGAGATGGCTCTTAAAGAGGACTTGAGTTCGGTTCCCAGCACCCACGTCAGGCAGCTCACTGGTGCCTGTAGCTCCAGTTCCAGGGAATCTGATGTCCTCTTTCTGTGCACCAGGGGCATCAGCAACAAATAATGAGCGTACAGACGAATAGTTACACAGAACATAAATTAGAATTAAATAAAATAAAAATAAAATCTAACTCAATGTTAGATCCCCAAAATGACCATAGGTGTATTTTGTGCGAGGTCATTTTTTTTAGGGTGTCTATACCTGTGATGAAACACTGTGAACATGGAGAGGAAAGGGTTAATTTACCTAATGCTTCCACATCATCAAAGGAAGTCAGGGTAGGAATTCAAACATGGCAGGAACCTGGAGGCAGGAGCTGATGCAGAGACCATGGAGGGTGTTGCTTCCCACAGCTTGCTCAGTCTGCTTTCGTATAGAACCCAGGACCACCAGCCCAGAGATGGCACCACCTACAGTGGGCTGGGCCCTCCAACTTCAATCACTGATGAAAACGCTTTACAGCCCAGTCTTATGGAGGCATTTTCTGAACCGAGGCTCCCTCCTCTCAGATGACTCTAGCTTGTGTCAGGTTGACATATGACTTTCCAGTAGAGCCATCTTTGTGTGTTCACGTGCGTACAGGACTTTAAAACTGTAGCCCAGCAAGTCTGTCTGTGTTTGCTGTCATGTTGCCCCATCTTCTTCCTTGAGCTTAATTCCCAACCAACATCTGGGCATTCTAAATGTAAAAGATTTCAGAGAGCTGGTGTTTCCAGGATAGGGGATCAGCCCACCTGGAGTGCAGACAATAAGGAATACACTGTAGAAAATTAAAAACCAGGAGTTGGGAGAAAGCTTAGTTGGTGAAGTGCTTCCTTTGCAAGCACAAGGACCAAGTCTCTTCCCCAAAACACATGTAAAACCCAGGCAGGGTGGTGCAGCTTGTAATCCCTGCGCTAGGGGCCAGAGACTTCAGATCATTGAGGCTTGCTGACCAAACAGCCTAGCCTACATAGCCCCAGGCCAGTGGGAGACCCTGTCTCTCTCTCTCTCTCTCTCTCTCTCTCTCTCTCTCTCTCTCTCTCTCACACACACACACACACACACACACACACACACACACACATACACACACATTAAAAACAGCAGTGAACACATTAAAAGTCAATCTTTTGGAAAGATGTTCTTAATTGTTGTTTTTAATTAGGGGTGTGTGTGTGTGTGTGTGTGTGTGTGTGTGTGTGTGTGTGTGTGTGTGTGTGTGTGAACTGTGAACGCAGTGGCCGGCATGGGTGTTGGGAACCAGATTCTTGTCTTCTTTCAAGAGCAATCAGTGCTCTTGATGGCTGAGCCACCTCTTCAGGCCTCAGATTCCGTCTTCACTCTGTCAACCCCTCCTGCCATTCAGGGACAATTCTAAGCCGGCGCTCAGTGCTTTGGAGTGGCCCACATGACTTCCAAACTCCACTCAGGATGACACTGGTTCATCCTTCCCCAAAGCCATGGACATTTAAAGATTTGGTCCATGTTTCTAGGCTTCAGACAGTCGCATGGGATGGAAAGACTTGTCAATTTAAGCTGTCAGACCTCACGGCTCTTTACATAGCCATGACGGTGTATGAGTGTATGGATGTATGGGTGTATGGGTGTACGGGTGTATGGGTGTGTTTTGCAAATGTCATCAACAATGTTATTGTTCGTCTGTTCAGTTTCTGCCAATTCTATGTGAGAAAAAAAATCTTTTTAGGTAACATTTGCATAGTTTCTACTGAAATTGTTTCTTCCCTGATTTTAAAACTTCCCATTTTTCCTTATGTGAAAAATGCATTTATATATTTTATCTATCACCTTACTCAACTGTTTATCTTTTATTGTAGTATTTTGAGACAGGGTCACCATGTAGCCTTGGGTGGCCTGGAACTCACAGGTTGGCTTCAAACTCACAGAGATCCAGAGCCTGTACTTCCCAAATACTGAGATTAAAGGTGTGTGCCACCACACCTGGCTTAAATACATTTTACCTATAAATTGTTTTCTCAATAACAATGTTGGGGCTGGGTATTTGGCAGGGTGGTCGCCTAGCTTAAGGCACTGGGGTCGATTCCCAGCACCACACATAAGAGGCGCAGTGACACACGCCTGTAATCCAGCACTTGATAATCAAGGGTGCAAGGTCATCTCAGCTATGCAGTGAGTTGAGTTCAAGGCCAGCCTAGGCTACATGAGACCCTGCCAGTCATCTCCTTTATCGTTTTATTACTTAATGCCATAAATTCTCAAGCTTATACATGTTTCTTTTCCCACTCTTTTCATGATGCTTTACAGGTTTGTATTTTGTTGTTGTTGTTGCTGATCTGTCTGACTCACATAGACTTTATTCTGAGTGTGAAGTAAGAGCTGGCTTTTTTCAAATCATTCATTTGTCCCCACGTCATTGAGTCATCCACCATGTATCTGCCGGCATGAGATGCCTTCTTCAATATGTATGAAGTTTATTTTATTACCATGTGTCTGTTTTCTTTGTTCCCTTCCTGTACAAATATACTATTTCATTATGAATTCCTTACAGTACATGTTGCTGTCTGATTGACAGTCACACATGTGTGAATGTGTGGTGTGTGTGTGTGTGTGTGTCCATGTCCCAGTCCCTTCTTCCCTCCCCACCCTGTGTTGTTTTAGTTGATACTTACATCATTTTCTAAAACTCTCTTGGCATCTCTCTACCCTTTACTCATATAATTGGCTTCTTAAAAATCTGTTCAATTTGAAAAAAACACAAATTTTATTGGATTGTGATGAATGTATGCATATACTTAGGAATAATTTATGTCTTTGTAATATCAAGCTTTTCCATCCAGGATTATATGGAGAACTTTTAAAGTTTTACACTTTTGTTCAAAGCCCTCATACTTTCCTTGTTAAGTAGTTTTTAATTTACATTTTAATGATGCTGTAAGTGAGAATTTCTTTATCCGTTACAATGTTCAGATTAACTCCTATTGTAGGATGGCACTGACTTTATCTTTTATAACTTAATACTCTAATGGATTTTCTGTTAATTCTGCTAGACATTCATACGGTGTTCTTAGCTATTCTAATTATCTACAAATGATGAACTCATTTGTACTAGCAAGTACCCTACCACAGAGCTATCTCCCCCTCTCTTTCCCCCTCCTCTTTCTCCCTGGACCTCCTCCATTCTGAGACAGAACCCCATTAAGTTGCTCAGGTGGGCCTTGAACTCACTATCTTTAGTCTCCTAAGTTACTGGAATTGTAGACCACTCCTCTGAGCCCAGCAACACTTGAGTCTTTTCCCTTCCATCTTTACGCTCATTTATGCCCATTCCTTTCTCCTGTCTTGTTGCAGTGATGGTGGTCTGTGCTCGCTGTGCAGTAACAGGATCTGGGATCTTTCTGCCCTTGGTGACCTGCTCCAGCGGTTCACAGTTAGGTCTGCCACGCAGTGGTTCACAGTTAGGTCTGCCACGCAGTGGTTCACAGTTAGGTCTGCCATGCAGTGGTTCACAGTTAGGTCTGCCACGCAGTGGTTCACAGTTAGGTCTGCCACGCAGTGGTTCACAGTTAGGTTTGCTGCTCAGTGGTTCACAGTTAGGTCTGCTGCTTAGTGGTTCACAGTTAGGTCTGCTGCTCAGTGGTTCACAGTTAGGTCTGCTGCTCAGTGGTTCACAGTTAGGTCTGCTGCTCAGTGGTTCACAGTTAGGTCTGCTGCTCAGTGGTTCAGTGGGGTCTGCCGCTCAGTGGTTCACAGTCATGTCTGCCACGCAGTGGTTCACAGTCATGTCTGCCACGCAGTGGTTCACAGTCAGGTCTGCCACGCAGTGGTTCACAGTCAGGTCTGCCACGCAGTGGTTCACAGTCAGGTCTGCCATGCAGTGGTTCACAGTCAGGTCTGCCATGCAGTGGTTCACAGTTAGGTCTGCCGCTCAGTGGTTCAGTGGATCTGCCACGCAGTAGTTCACAGTTAGGTCTGCCACGCAGTGGTTCAGTGGGGTCTGCCGCTTGCTTCCAGATGAGCAACTCTTTCAAAACTAAGGAGCCTTTCCTGGCGTCCTAAATGATGTAAATCGGGAGTAGAGTTTGATTTGGGTTTTTAAGACAGGGTCGTCTCACTGTGGAGCCCGGGTGGCCTGGAACTCACTGAGTATCTCAGGCTGACCTTAACTCATTGTAGTCCTGCAGCTTTAGCCTCCCAAGTGCTGTGATTCTACGTGTGAGGCCCCATGTCTGGCTGGTTTTCTTCTATAATCTATCAATGCTGTTAATCACATTAATATATGTCTTAATTTTGAGCTGGCTTAGCATTTGTTATATATGATTTCTGAGCCCATGACTCCTGTCTGTGAGAACTGAATTCCCTCCACACACTGACTTATTGAGTTCACTGTCAACTTCTAAGAATGGTTGGTCACAGCCTGGTGACAGAGCTAGCAGTTAAGAGTGCTTATTGCTCTTGCGCAGGACCCAGGTTCAGTTCCCAGCACGAAATAGTGGCTCACAACTGCCTGTAACTCCAGCTGCATAGAATATGATGCCCTCTTCTGGCCACCACAGGCACTGCACCCACACACACACATACCCACACATAGGCACATAATTAATTTTAATTTCTGTGTAGCACATGAGGGAATTGAAAGTAAGACTTATTCTCAGGTGACAAAGTACAAGAGTCGGCTCTGTGTTCTGCTTGTTTGATTGCTTCTTATTTTGTTTTGTGGCATGCATCCATCTGCCATTTCTGAACCAAGATTTGAGGTTGGTGGGGTAATGAAGAGAAGAAACCAAAAATTATTCTACTTACAAGGAAGGGAACAGCTGGGTCTACCTGCCTAGTTTCCTGCCCCTTCTTATGGGTTTTGTGTTTAATGAAAAATTCTCCTTCTTTTGCTGACAACAACTGATTCCTGTTGCCTTTTGGCATGGTAGAGTGCCATCCTTTTGTGGGTCTGTGCACATAATTTTAGAAGAAGATTTGGCAAGGTTGTGTAAGGCTGTTTGCCAAACACCATTTTAGCATGGAAGCTGGCTGGTGCATTTGCTGACTGGGAACCTGAGGGTTACCGGCGGCTGCTATTTTAGCTTCCTGTAATGGTTTGTTTTTGGTTATACTCATTTGTGGAGCTGTTTTCTCGGGGGTAAATTTGGTTCCATCCAGCGTTCTAGGTCCTAATTATTTTCTAAAAATGTGTTAAGAATCTTGGACCTGCAAGATAGCTCAGCAGGTAAAGGTGCTTGCCACTAAGCCTGGTACCTGAGTTGGATCCCCAGAACCTACATGTAGAAAAGGGAAACTGACTCCTACAGGGGTTCTCTGATATCCACATGTGTGCTGAGACATGTGAATGCCCATGTGCCTACATATACATATACATACAATCAATCAATCAATCAATCAATCAACTAATCAATAAATAAATGCAGAAGAATAATCTTTACCTTTATGCCCCAGTGGCCAGTACAGGATTCATCACACAGCTGAATCCATCTTTGCTGAAGGTGGACCCAAGTCATCATGAACTAATTCTTACATTTTCATGTGGGAACCAGACATGAATCATGGTAACTTTTTCAGCCTTAAGGAGGGCTTCGTGGTGTAAGCGGCAGCAGAATGTGTCACTGGGTAGAACTCCTCGCCCTCAGCTGCTGTTTAACTCTGCAGTCTCAGACGCAGTTTCTCCTTCCCCCCAAGCCCTCTGTGCTCTTGTTCTCAGCCTTATTCTCCTGATGACATCAAACCGTTCTCTGCACCTCAGGTCTTCCGGGTCTTTCTGCATCCCCCTGAGGAGTGTCTGACCGTACACTGACATATGGAAATATTCTCATCTTTCCTATGCCTACACAGAGCCCATTTCTCCCTGCTAGTCTCACATCCCAGACAAAGGAACTCTTCCTTATCTGGTGCTCTCAGAGCTTGGTCATCTCACGAGGCCCTCAGGGTGGATTCTCAGTCGGGAAGAGAAACAAATGGGCATTTCCGATTGTTTTTCTTTTCTTGTGAGTCAATGATTTTTCAAAAATTTCTACTTCATAGATTTTTGCTGTAACACCCTCATGCGGACATCTGCCTTAGATTATCAGTCACAGGCTATACCAAGTAGACCCGGTGCACAGACCTTGGGAAGGCTAGAGCAGTCTGTGAGGCACGCTCTCAGTAAAACAAGAGCCAGGTGTCCAGTTCACACTGCACAGTGCTGATGGGTGGGGCCCTTCCTGTTGGACAACTGTGGAAGAAATGCAATGCCTACTTGTTGAGCTTTGTTAATATTGTTGGTAATCTCCACTCATCAGTGTTTGAGTCTGAGACATCTAACTGGGGGAAACCCCAGGTCTTCCTTAGCCGTACCAGTCTGACTGTTGTCAGGGTCAGGTGACTGTCCACTCCCTCCCTGTTGTCAGGGTCGGGTGACACTCCCTCCCTTTTTCCAGGGTCCCTCCACACCAACACCCTGTTCTGAGCTGTCTGATGGCTGTGACATGCCTTCCTCATCTCCCCAGCAGTGTTCTTCTCTTTGCTATGATGAGAAAAAATCAAATTCTCAGCTGTGTGTGGAAAGATAGAATGGAATGAATCTCACAAGTGAGTCACCCTGCTGGGCGATTCCACTCTCCTTCTGTTTATTAACTTGGTATTTTAGCTGAGATTCTAGTCTCTTTCAGTTTGTTCTTTTAGTCTGTTTTTGCTTCATCAGAAATAACAGATAAAAAAAAGATGGGAAATAAGTGTGATGGATAGTAAATAGAACATGTTTAAAGATAAGAAAAAATTACAAAGATCCCGTCAGAGATCTTAGGTTTGTAAAATGCCCAATGAACACGTGGTAGTTACAAAACAGAATGAGTTTGACTCCATTTGAAAAATAAGTAAAATTTCCCTTTGTTCTTTAGACTCCTTCAAAGAGAATGAGAGCTGTGAAATATGAAGCCCTAAAAATAGACAGGCTGGTTCTCAAGGAACGTCAGTGTCCTAAAATGAGCCCAGGAGACCCAGACAGCATGCTATGTTACCTGTTTAGTGATGTTTCAGTCCTTCAAATATCTGTATATTCTTTGACAGTCTCATACATGTATGCAGTGTATCTCAGTCCTAACCACCCTCAAATCCTCCTCCACTCCTCAGACACCTCCCTGCACATCCCCCCACCCTGAGATCTTCTCCCCATCCCTACTCCCACCCCTGTGTTAATCCAGAGTTCCCTTAGTGCTTCCTGTTGCAATGCTGGCTGGTCTTGTGGACTTGTCTTTGTGTGGGTAACCATGGCTTCAGTGAGTTCCTGAGTGCGATGGTCATGCTGTGAGCGTGTCACAGTGGTCATGCCGTGTCTAGCTTGTCACAGGTTCCTGAGTGCAGTGGTCACGCCGTGTCCAGAAGATGGCGTGTCTGTCACAGGTTCCTGAGTGCAGTGGTCACACCATGTCCAGAAGATGGCGTGTCTGTCACAGGTTCCTGAGTACAGTGGTCATGCCATGTCCAGAAGGTGGCGTGTCTGTCACAGGTTCCTGAGTACAGTGGTCATGCCATGTCCAGAAGGTGGCGTGTCACAGGTTCATGGGTACAGTGGTCACACTGTGTCCAGAAGGTGGCGTGTCACAGGTTCCTGAGTGCAGTGGTCACACCGTGTCCAGAGGTGGTGTGTCACAGGTTCCTGAGTGCAGTGGTCACACCGTGTCTGTGTCACAATACTCCTCCCCATTCAGGCTTACATTCTTCTTCCCCCTCTTCTATGCTGTCCGCTGAGCTTTAGGCATAGATGTCCCATGTAGACAGAATGAACATTTCAGTGCACAGCTGCACAGCCATAAACCAAGAATGCAGTAAGAGCCACAGTCTTCATGGCCACCTTGGTTCCCCCAGCCTGTAAGAGTCACATTCGTAGAAGGAGCTTAGCATATAATCACCAAACGGAAAGCAGGAGCCTGAGGCGTGGTTATTAACTAATGGGGGGGCTGTAGCGATTAGGGGTGTCACAGTATGGCTTACACATGCACAAGCCCCATCAGGTATGGAATACTGATCTTACCTTTTTTTCTTTTGAGCTGGGTGACAGCAACACTTGAAGTCCCAACTCAAGCATTGCATCTTCAGGGAAACCTTCCCTGTCTGCTTATGGGATGTGTGAGGTCCCTACACACTGCCCTTTGTGGTGTCCCTACACTGCTTCCTCTACACACCACCCTCTCTGTACCTAAAGGCACCCTGAATCTGTGAGGAAGGTTTTGGTCTCCTCTGCCAGGGGGTGGCTGGTGGAACAATCAGGCAGGTTTGTCCAGCCTGGCTGCTGCCTATGTAGAAGCACAAGAAACCTGAGGATGGAAAAGAATGAATTTGGGGCTGGGGAGATGGTTCAACTGATAAAGTACTTGTCTTACAGTAGGAGGATCTCAGTTCTGTTGACAGAGGTTTTTGTACCTCCCAGTCCCGCAGCTGTTCAGTCCCAAAGAAACACACAGAGGTCACATTAATTATAAACTGGTTCGCCTATTAGCTCAGGCTTCCTATTAATTGATTCTTATATCTTACATTAACCCATAATTCTTGTCTGTGTTAGCCACATGGCTCAGTACATTTATCAGTGAAGCATTTTCATCTTGCATCCTCTGTGTCTGGGTGACGACTGCAGACTGAGACTTTCCTCTTCCCAGAATTCTCCTGTTCTGGTTACTGGCCAATCAGCATTTCATTAAACCAATACAAGTGGCAAATCTTTTTTTTTTTTAAAGATTTATTGATTTATTATGTATACAGTGTTCTGTCTGTATGCTTGCTGGCCAGAAGAGGGCACTAGATCTCATCACAGATGGCTGTGAGCCACCATGTGGTTGCTGGGAATTGAACTCAGGACCTCTGGAAGAGCAGTCAGTGCTCCTAACCTCTGAGCCATCTCTCCAGCCCCAAGTGGCAAATCTTGGGGTACAAGACCATTGTCCCACTGCACAGTTCAACCCCAAGATTCAAAAAAAAAAAAAAAAAACCAAATACAGTTGTTTGTGCTTGGAGTCCTGGTCCTGGGGAGCCAGATAATTGGATCCCAGGGGCTTGCCTACTTGTGAGCTCCAGACAACTGAGAATTGAGCCCAGTGAGGCAGAGGCAGTCAGAGCTAACCCAAGGCTGAGGTGCACAATCAGGGAATTCCAAATTGAAGAGGAGAAGCCCTAGTCTCAGGGAAGGGAATAAAGTACTCAGGCCTGTGGAAAGAAATCCTGTCTCAAAAACAAACAAGGCAGACTGTGACTGAATGTGGTGGTTTGAATAAAGAGTGGCCCCATAGGCTAACATCTCTAAATGCTCCGTCACCAGGGAGTGTGCTGTTTGAAAGGATTAGAAGGATTAGGAGGTTTGTTAGCTGCTGTGTGTCACTGGGGGCGGGCTTTGAGGTTTCAAGTGTTCAAACCTTTTCAAGACCCAGGCACGAGCCCCCTCTACTTGCTCATCAGGGTGTAGCCCTCAACTGCCTCTCCAGCACCTGCCTGCACGCAGCCATGCTTCCTACCATGATGATAATAGATTAAGTCTCTGAAACTGTGAGGCAGACCCAATTAAATGCTTTTTTTTATAAGAGTTGCCTTGGTCATGGTTCTCTTCACAGCAGTAGAACACTGTCTAAGACACTAAGGAACAACAGCTAAGGTTGTCCTCTCCATGGTTCATGTACCACCCACCCACATACACAAAATCATGGATTCAGACATCTTCCAAGTGTAATACTCATCTACGTAAACTCTTTAGCCAAGTGTTGGATGTGTTAAAGAAAGTCAAATAAAGTGGAAATCGAGTCAGGGAAGTTGTCGCTGCCCTGGGCTTCCTCCGCTTGGGAGCCCGCTCCACAGAGGATCTTTTGTCTCCTGATTCTGCCTCCACACAGGCGTCAGACAATGTGTCAGAGACTGACTTCAGCCACGAGGCTCAGAATTCCCGGACCAGCACAGACTCTGCAGAAGAGAAGCTGAGAAACAGGCTGTACAAATTAGCCATGAAAATGAGCGAGAAGGAGACGTCTTCCGGGGAGGACCAGGGGTCTGAGCCCAACACTGAACCTGAGAACCAGAAGGAAAGTTTCTCTCCTGAGGGGCACAGCCAGGATGTCCAGGAGGAGCTGAAGAAGGTAAGGGCCAGGAGACAGCGCTGCCTGCTGCAGCCACAGTGTGTGTGTGTGTGTGTGTGTGTGTGTGTGTGTGTGTGTGTGTGTGTGTGTGTGCGCGCGCGTGCGTCCAGGAGGAGCTGAAGAAGGTAAGGGCCAGGAGATGCCTGCAGACAGCGCTGCCTGCTGCAGCCACAGTGTGTGTGTGTGCGTCCAGGAGGAGCTGAAGAAGGTAAGGGCCAGGAGATGCCTGCAGACAGTGCTGCCTGCTGCAGCCACAGTGTGTGTGTGTGCACAATACGTGTGTACATGCGTGGCACGCTTGTCTGTATGTGTGTGCATCCAGGAGGAGCTGAAGAAGGTAAGGGCCAGGAGATACCTGCAGACAGCACTCCCTGAAGCAGCAGCAGTGTGTACGTGTGTATGTGTACATGTGTGCAAGTGTGTACATGTACGCATGTGCATGCATGTGTGTGCGCACATGGTGCATGTGCATATGTGTATGTTTGTGTGTGTGTTTGTGCAGAGGTGCCCTGGGCCCCAGAGAGCTTCCTCCGCAGTATTCAGCCCATGTACTCGGGAGAGAAGAGAACTTCCTCGGTCATTGCCAGGGACCATCAAGGAGGGAACACCACTGCCCATGAGTCATCCACATCAGGGTCTCCTGCTGTCCTTCACCTCTGAGTCTACCATTCCATGACCTTCCCTGCTGCCACTGCTGAAAGGCATTGTTTCCTCTTCCTCTCCCATTTGCCCGAGGTTTGGGGTTCTTCTCCTACCCCTCTTTAAAGCAGTGAAGAGACTCCTGTCCATGGTACAGGAGCTTGGTGTTGGACGTGGCCATCTGGACTCTTCTGCTGTGCCATTTTCAGATCCCAAATTGTTTATTTTCAGCCCAAGATTTCCTTTCAAACCAATCTCATATGGAATCCCTGTGTTTGAAACAGGTCGTTCTTGTTCCCAGGATTCCAAACCCCGATCACTGGGTCTTCAGCCCCACACTCCTCCCCTACCTTACAAACAAACCTAGGTACATGGTTTGAAAAGCATAGAAGATAAGCCAAGCCCCAGCAGAAAGGGATCACAGCTGCCTCCCCACTCTGCCTCTGCCCACTGGGCTGCCTTCCTTCTAAAGCTTCTCAAGACATGTTGATGCTAAGTATCCCTGCCCGCCACCAGTGAAGGGATGAGACTGAGATGTCGAGTGTCCTCTTGATAGGTTGTAGATAGATATGTAGATGATGGGTAGGTAGACAGATTGATGGGTGATGGATCGATAGATGGTAGATGAATGATGGATAATAGGCAATAGACAATAGATGATAGGTAGATGTTAGATTGATAGGTATATAAATGAATGATAGACACATACTTGTATAGTAGATCAGTAAACGATAGATTGGTAAATGGTAGATAGATGATACATAGATAGTTGATAGACTGATTTATAGATAGATAGATAGATAGATAGATAGATAGATAGATAGATAGATAGATAGATAGATAGATGGATGGATGGATAGAAAGATAGACAGACAGACAGATTATGGGGAGTCTCTGCAAACACCATGGCCAGCAAAGTAATGATCCATGTAAACCAAGAAGAGTATCCGGTTCAGTACCACTCAGTAGCCAGTGTTGGTTCAAACTTCTAGAGTCTGACACTGAGTAGTTTAATTTAGCTATATTTAAGCACAGCACACTTTGGGAAAAAAAAAAGTTTTCCTGATGATAATTAACTCAATCCCTTGTGTACAACAAAATTTAAGACGTGTTTACAATGAAACTCTTTACAAACTCTTTATGATCTCTCTCATAAAGATGGCTCTGTTGACTGAGCAACAATGTTCAACATGAGGGTCTAGGAGAATGACTGAGAGAAATGTAAAAGTCCGTGGGAGTCAGGTGTGGCCCGGCCCAACAGACAGCACAGAGGTTACCTGGGCTGCTATAAAGTACACGTGACATCTCCCATAAGAGTGGGTCCTATTGATGGAGAAACAGTGCTTAAGATAAAGAGCCAAGGAGGGAGAGCAGGGGATAAACAATCTGTGGGAGTCGGGTGTGGCCTGGCTCTGCAGATAGCATGGGTTACCAGGCTCCTAACTACACCCATTCCTTCCAGGCAGAAAACAGATAACCCTGCATGCTTGACATTCCTGGTTTTCCTAGTGCTTTTCTTGAGCACAAGAACCTGTGCCCTCTACAGATATAGATTGATAATAATGATGGATTGATAGATGATCGATTTATAGATAATGGGATGATAGATAATAAATAGATAATTGATTGATTTGATTGATTGATGTAGATAGATTATTAGATAACAGACAAGCTTGTTAAATCTATATATTGATATAGTTTGATATAGGTGCAGCTGATTTTGCAGATGGGGAAACTGAGCCTGGGTTATCAAGGCCTGTGTCTAGTATCAGAGCTGAAGAGCTCATTAAATAACCCTTTGATTGGTTGATATAGATAGATTATTAGCTACCAGGCAAGCTCATTAAATAACCCTTTGGTATAGTTGCCACTGATTTTGCAGGTGGGGAAACTGAGCCTGGGTTATCAAGGCCCGTGTCTAGTGTCTGAGCTGAGGCTGTATCACAAACCTTGACCTCAAATCATGAGCTCCCCTCTTTGTAACAGATCACCTCTTGTTAGCTCCAGTGGGGTTTCATCCCCCAGCAACTGGGGTTTTTGTGTTCCACACTTAGGGGTGGTTCTAGTGGAGACTCGCCTCTCAGGCCTTTTCCCTATTCCAAGGGTACACCACGGAAGTTCACAGGTTCTTGCTGCCCCTCATGTGTGTGAAGGAGCTCCCGCACTCTGCGAGGTAGCTGAACCAGCTGACCCGCTGCTATTGGGGAGACAGGACCGCTGTGATGGCAGGTGGTCAGCATAGGCCCTGGGGACGTAGAGACTGTCATGTGATGTCTGTCTAACAGACTCCATAGCCTGTTGGCTTTTCAGCCTAGTGATCCCAAAGCTCTAAGGAAAACTCGTGCTGGACCAGTGGCAAGGAAGGCATGCTGAGATGAGGCGTGTGCTGCCACCTCACCAGCCAGCTGGGGTCACCTCTAGGCACACCCACCTGTCCGCCATATGGAGTCCCAGGAACAATGTGCAAGAAAGGAAGGGCCACTGGGGGAGTAGCAAGGCCCTCCTCCACCCATGCTCAACTGCATGTAGACTCCCAAGTGTGTAGTCTCCTCAGATTTAAGTTCATCCCCCAATCTTCCACAAGTTTGTGAAGATTCAACGTTATCATTCTCTGTACATGAAAATCAATGCCTAAAAACAACAACAAAAGAATACATTTCCCACAGTAGACAACTAGAGAGCAGAAATACAGATTTACAGACTGAATATTATCTAAACGTAGAAATGTACTATACAGAGATGGGTTCTAGGCTTAAAGTGTTGTGTTTTGTTGTTTTGCAAACTCTGGACTTAGGCTGATGTCTTAGCTCTTTACTGCTGCTTTCAGGCACCCTCCCGTTGTCCTCTCTTGCCTGTCCACCAACCTTGCATCTTCCTTGGTCTCCTATGGCTCCTCCAGTCCTTTCTCCACTCAGCAACCCAGCTGCCCTGCTATTACTTGTTCTCAGGATGTCAGCAAGCCTGTGTCTGTCTGTCCGTGTGTCTGTCTTATTTTTAACTTGGTTCCTAGGATCCAGCCCAGGTTTTATTGTTGATTGGATAAACACATCTTGTCCTCCTTGTGGGACAGGGACAATCATACTGCCTTTCAGAGTTGTGAGGCTTGAATTATGCAGCGTAAGCTTCGCGCACAGCAGGAGCCCAGCAAATGTTAATTAGCATATCCCCTGTAACAAGCTCCAGGAAAATCAACTTCACAAAATAGTGTCCATCTGCTGGGGCTGAGAGTGGCAAGCTCAATGCCTTGCAGCACACAGACGCAGATCTGTGTCCACAGCTGGTGCCCTTAACGCTGTGCAGAATGTCAGTGGGGGAGCACTGCATGGGGCTGAACCCCAAGTTCCCATCTTTAAGGTCAGTGTAGCTGTGACATCTCCCATGATCCAGCCACTACAGTCTATACAACACATGCATGTACACACACGTGCACGCACATACACACAGACACACACACGTCAAGGCATGGCAACCTTAGACCTCACAGGGACCTGCTCCTGTTGCATTTGTTGCTGCTTCCCCAGAGCCGACACACAGGTGCATGTACCACTGTGACACTAATGCCAGTTTGGTGGCTGTAATGCAACCTTTTCTGTAGAACTTGGGGTTCCTGGGTCCTGCCCAACAGCAGCAGAATCTCTTTAAAAGCATAGTTTCGTTCCTCGCTGGAAGTCAGACCCTGGCAGTAAGTAGATTTACCCCTCAGCTGGCCGGGATGATTCACTTTGGCTGGGTATAAGTGGACCAGTGATGATCAAGAAACGGCTGAAGAATGAACTTGTAGACCCTGGGGGTCAGTCCCAAACCCTGTGGCAGTTAGTTGTGCAAAGAGGTCACGTTTCTTCTTCCCTCAGACCCCACAGCCTTCCAAATGGTGGTGCTTGGAACCCGGAAAAAATATGATCTCTCTTCTCAGGCCTTCAATGGGGTTGAAGATTAGATAGTCATAGTTACTGTCCTCTTATGATCCAGCCAAGCCATTTCCAATACAAGACTTAGACTCCATAGGATAGAATGCTTCTTAAAACTTTTAGCATACGTTCCTTGCTTAATGTTGTTTATGCTGATTGTAATTCTAATCTTATACTTGATATCTGTTCCTAGTGTATATTGTTTTATATTGGGTTTGGAACTCTCTTATTTAAACAAAAGGGGGAGGTGCTGTGGGAGCTCCTTCCACTCCTTCTGCCAATAGCCTTTAAGATACCAGCCCATTTGGGCGTGGTCTCTTATACTGTAAAAGCAGCTGTAAAGCCTGCGCTCACTCTCTTGCTTCCGGCTCTCACTTCTGACTGCTAGACTCTGTTATTGTTTCCTATTCATGCAGAGGACTGTGATCTAGGACAGTGATCTATGAGTCTCCCCTAAATAAATAACCCTTTATTATACATAATTCTGAACTATTGTGGGACTATTTTGTAACTTCCGCCATCAGAATTGAGCACCAGCTTTTCCAGTTCTAGGCAGGGGCCACCCTAATGCTTCCAGGGCAACATCCTGGCTGAGTGGTTCTTGGAAGTACTTCCCTCTAGGGTGTAGCACTCCTGAAAGGGGGATGTGAAGAAAAGCCAGGGACTGGCCTGAGTCTAAAGGCAGCATTTCGGTAGCCAGATCTCCCACATATGCCCTACTGTGCCCAAGTCTCTCCTGGCTCCAGAATTCTATGGTTCTAGATATGAGTTATGACACATTACCTTGGGCAGTGGCATTTTCAATCATTTCCTGATAGCAATATCATTTACAATAGTGCTTCTTAAAGATCCAACATATGGAATGGGCACTGAGATTTTACTAATTTAATTGGAAACTAATGTCAGGACTTGAGAGATGGCTCCACAGTTAAGAGCACTGGATAATCTTCCAAAGTATCCAAGTTCAATCCCCAGTACCCACACACTGGCTAGCAATGTCTATAACTCCAATTCCAGGGTATCTGACACCCTCTTGTGGTCTCTGTGATCACCAGGCAGGCATGTGGTACACAGCCATGGGTGCAGACAAAACATTCATACACATAAAATATTTTATTGAAGGAGAAACAAATAGCCCACCAGTTCCACATGGATCTAGAATCCCAGTCGGTGAAGACACCAGGTGGCATTTTATCTCAGAAGCGTGTCTTTGGCGCGACACAGGGGTGAACAGAGCATTAGATGGTAGACAGTGCTCTACCTGTTGAGGAATTAACACGCCTCATTTCAAGCTCTGTGTACCTGCCACTCTATGGGAGCAGACCCTCGTTAGCCCTCAGCTGTTACCCACAGTGCTCGAACAGGTGGGGTTTCCCTTGACTCAGTATCATCCATGCCCACTGGTGTGTCCAGCAGAGGGACCACCACCGGACAGGTAGGCAGAGTTCTGGCACTGTCCTCCATTGCGGGGGCTTCAGAACAGTTTTCCCTTGAGACAAACGTGGACTGAGCATGAGAAAAATCCTTCCCAGACCTCCAGAGCAGGTGCAGGCCTGCACCCTCTGTGAAACACGGGTGTCTTTGGAAAAACTGTCACCCTGGCCATAGCAGGATAAGGAGGCATGGGGCAGATAGGATTTGAAGACAGAAAGTCAGACATGCTCTCAGAGCTTGTGAATAGAAAGATCTGAACCTCAGATCCCTAACTTAGAACCCTTGTTCCACAGAAGACCAAAACCAAGATGCCCTATGGGGGTAGATGATGGGATATCAGAGGTATGGGAAGGAAGGAGTAGCCTGCACAGAGCTCACCAGAAATCTTTTCTGAGTTAAGAGAACACCAAATAAGTTTTCATCTGACTTCCACAAGTATACCATGGCATATATACATCCATATTCACACAGATACACATAGATACAGAAATAGTAATAAAATAAAATGTATTTTGAAACAAATTTTAGATGCAAATCTCAATAGAGTGGGGCCCCTTTCGGCCGACACACCAGATGATTAAACGTAACAGTGAGTGATGTTGGCGAGAGTTCAGGAAAGTGAGTGTGGCACACAGTGGTGTCAGCATTGATTAGTGGTGTGAGCATTGATTAGTGGTGTGATGACGTGGTACCCAGAGCAAGCTAAGTGCACACGCTCACGGACTCAGGACTTGCTCCTTCAGTCGTTTATCTTCAGAAGAATGGGGCACGGGCCCAGGATGAATTCTAGGGTAGTTCATCAGGCATTGTGTGTGTCGGAAGTGACCTAAGTCTCCACCAGTAGGAGATCTTAGGGATGCGGAGGATGAGGTCTAGAAGGCAGAGGGACATGGCTGCTGGATCAAGGGGATACGTGTGGTGCTGGCAAGCTGAGGTTTTGCCGTGTGCTCCGTGCCTTTTCGTTTCCTCCTCCTCCATCTCCTCTTCCTCTCCTCTCTTCCTCCTCCATCTTCTTCTCATCCTTCTCTCTTCCTCCTGTCACGGACATGCCCACCAACTAGAAGACTCTCTTGTCTTCTGAAGGGGAGAGGGTAGAGGAGTTCAAGTGTCAAGCTTGTAGAAAGGACTATGGGGGAAGAAAAAAAGCAACGTGGAGAAATAGGACGGTCCCTGGGGCAGCTCCGAGCTCCTGGGTGGAGCTGATGGTGAGCCTTCACATGCAGCGCACGCCTAAGAACACAGCAACCCTGACTCGGGTGAATACAGAATGGCAAATCCTTCCTGTCCGAAGGAGAGATCTGATTGTGCAGTCTGTTCACAAACCACACCATACCCTTTATGTAATTACCCAGTCAGGCCCAAGTGGCTCTGGGGTATGTGGGGGTCCTCTTTCCCTCTTGGCCTGTCGGCCATCAGTCTGAGAGGAGAAAGAAGCAGAAGGCGTTAGAGATAGGTTTGTAGGTGGCCTATGAGCACAAAAGGAGTCAGCTATCCGGGAGACAGAGTGTGGTAAATCAGTTCAATTTTATTCCAGAGTATACGGAATATATAGGATTTGCGTGTCTGGGGACAAACACAAATTTGCATTAAGTGGCACACTCCTATCACAAGGCTTAGTGTGTGGCAGTAGTGTAACACAGTCCTAGTTAGTCTTATTAAATAAAAATCTGGAGTCAGATATTAGGGGATGAAAGCTGAAAGATCAGAGAAGCAGAGCAGCCAGACACTAGTTCTTACCTCTCTGAATGCTTAAACTGAAGGGACAAGATCCTGTCTCTACAAAACCTCAGACTGAATGCTGAGCTCCTATCTCCTCCCACCCCATGTTCCTCTCTCCACCCAGCAACATCCCTTCCTGTCTCCACCTCCCTAGTGCTGGGATTAAAGGTGCGAGCCGCCATTGCCTGACTCTGTTTCTCTTTTAGAGTGGATCAGTCTCGTGTAACCCAGGGTAGCCTTGAAGTCACAGAGATCTGTCTGTTTCTGCCTCCCGAGTGCGGGGATTAAAGGTGTGTGCCACCACTCCCTGCCCTCTGTGGCTGACTAGTGTGGGTGCTGTGCACTCTGATCTTCAGGCAAGCTTTATATGTTACAGCAAAGACAAAATATCACCACACAGTAGTGTTTTATAGAAGAGCTTCTAGCACAAGTCTTCTCAGTAGGGATATGTGCCAAGGGTCAAGCTAAAGATGAATCAGGCATCTGGTTGAGAGATGGCTTTTAAATAAGGTCAGTGCCACAGGCCCAGGAACATTCTCCAGATAAGGGCAGGTAGCGAGCAGGAAGCCTTTCTGGGGAAGGAAGAAGTTTCCATATTGCTGAGCTCAGAGAAAGCTGCTGGGCTGTGGCAGGCTGCGACCTCTGACCAGGGGTTTACATTGAACCCCCATTTCAGTAGTTTCTAATGAAGCCAGGAATTTTTCTGTGAACTAAGAAGTTGCATATGAATCTCAAACAGGAGGTTGGATGGAAGAAAGGGGGCTAACTCCATCCACAATAAGAGCAAAGAAAAAATGCAAAACTTAGTAAGAAAACTGCAGGTCTCCAAGAAATGGAGCTGTGGGCCAGAAGGAGAGTGGCATAGAGAGGACTTCTTCCAAAGGTAGGTTAGGAGTTCAGTGTAATTCAGAGCAGGGACTCAAACCAGACGTTAACATTCCCCAAACACTCCCAACATCAAAATCATCTGATGGAAGGCAGTCAAAAACATTGCAGAAACGTTTAGAAAAACTAAGGGAGGGCTGGAGTGGATCACCTAGTAAGACATTGTGTATATGCTCTGAAGTCACAGTAACTAAATTCATGAGCAGTTCAGAAATAATCCAGTGTAGAGCCTAAAATATATTCAATTTAACTCATTTTCTTGCAGGATTCCTACCCATTCCCCCACCCCTAACTGGGAAAAAGAGGCTGTGACCCTTTTTAACATGCAGTGTGTGCGTGTGTACGCATGCGCACATGTGCCATGACACACGTGCAGATAGACCTGCAGGGGTCAGCTCTCTCTGTGTGTGAGTCAAGGAACAAACACAAGTCATCAGGTTTAACAGCAAACCTCTTTACCTGCTGGGTCACCTCACTGACCCAAGAGCCATAATGTGTTGTTGTTGTTGTGGCTTTTTGGTGTTTTTGTTTTTAGGTAATCGGTAATGGGAACTACTGTTCACTGGCTCATTTAGGAAGGGTGTAGGGGACATGGGAGGAGAACACACTCAAACTCTGGTAAAAGAATGAACATGCACCCCACTTTGCAGACCCCAGCAGCAAGCACAGGCAGCAACAAGATGGAGATAGCCAACTCTTCCTGTGAGGAGTGGGGGCCCAAAGTTGGGGCTTCAGTCCCCACTCATGTGGTCAGCAAATGATCACTAGGGTGACCTAGGAGCTGTAGTGCATTGTGACTGAAAGAGGCTGCTTCCTAGCGGGTGAACCCATCCTCTGTGGGGGAGCGCTCTGGTACCCAGGCAGGCATGGGTATGTTTCCATGAGAAAGCTGTAGAATCGAGGTGAGCAAGGTTAGACAGGAAGTCCAGAGAATGGTGCTGGACAGCGGGAACCATTACACAGGAAGTCCAGAGAATGTGCTGGACAGCGGGAACCATTACACAGGAGGTCCAGAGAATGGTGCTGGACAGCGGGAACCATTACACAGGAGGTCCAGAGAATGTGCTGGACAGCGGAACCATTACACAGGAAGTCCAGAGGATGTGCTGGACAGCGGGAACATCTGGCCAAGTGGGTTGAACTGAGCCTGGGAAGAGACAGAACAGGGTTCAGGCAAAGATACCCAGGAAGGGCCAGGCTGGGTAGTAACAAGGTCATCCAGGCTGCCCTGGCCACTTCCTTATGCACTGAATACAGAGGGTGACTTTTCAGCCTCCCTGGGCTTCTGGCACCTACCTTGGTGGCGGTATGGCTACTGTGAGCCAAGCAGAAACCTTAACAATCAGTTCCAATCACAGGTGACAGAGAGCAGCCGTCACACATGTCAGACAGATCAATGGCCACAGTCAACTCCTGGGCCAGGGAAAAAATTCCTGCCTGCTCGAGATGGCTGGGTCAAGGGTAACAGCTCCAGCATTGGCCATCCCATCACTCTGACCATGCCCTGATGTGCCTTCAAGGGGCATCATAAATCAAGCAACACTGGACCCACCCAGAGGGCATAGGGATCCAAATTCAATCCCTAAGACCCACATAAAAAGCCAGGCATGGTGACACATGCTTGTCACCCCACCCCTGAGGAGGTCTCTGAGGTCACTGGCCAGCCAGCACAGCCTACATCTCAGTTTCAGGGCCATAGGGACCCTGTAAAAAGAGCAAACTGGGAGCTGGAGAGGTGGCCCCGTGGCCGAGAGTGCATGTGTGCTGCCCCTGCAAAGACCTGCGTTTGTTCCCAGCACACACGTTTGGTGGCTCACAGCTGCCTGTGATTCAAGCTCCAAGGGATCTGATGCCCTCCTGTGGACTCCACGGCACCTGCACTCATGTGCACACACCCACATACAGACACACACACGTGCACTTGTGCACTTGTCCACACATGTAGACCTGCCCACACCCCTCAGTCCTTCCTAGAGGCCAGCTCTCCTCTGATATCTGGTATGTGTGGTTGTATCTGCTTATTACATATGCTAATTTATTAAGATCATGTCCCAACTTCCTCACACAGTTCTGTACCTCCATCTTTCATGAGTCTCTTCAGAGTCGTGAGTCTGTGGGAGGGAGGTGTATTTTGATGGGTTTTTGGAGGTACTGCCAAAGGCCTTATGTTCATGGGAACTGAAACACGTGTTCTCTCAGCTCTTTGCAGGGACATATGGGGTGTTTTTCTTACCTTTGAAAAGGAGACAAAGCCATGAAATTCAGGCATTTGGGGACTAGTTTCCTTGCTTGTTGCTCTGTTAATTAAAAGCATTTCACGAAACCAAAACAGCATCTGTAATTTGGGACAGAAAGTGGCAGGCAGACTGTGGGTCTGGGTCCTGCCGTGGTGTGCATTTTCTCTCACTGTGGTGAGTGTGTGCTGTGCAGCCCTAGCGGGCTCAGGCCAGGAGTGCATCTCTGGATAGCTCTCAGCTATGCTGTGTGACTCGGTCTCACCCTGACCTTGGCAACACGCTTATGCTGAGTGACACCTGTTGGCGGAGGCAGAAGAATGACAGAGGGTTCCCTCCCCTTAGACCCTTTTACTCACTGACCTGATTGCCCCTCAGGATTTTTTTTAAATTAGTTTTTATGTGTGTGAGTAACTACATGTATGTAAGTGTACCATTTATGTGCTGGGTGACCATGGAGGCCAGAAGAGGGTGTTGGATCCCACAGGTGTTGCAGGCAGTTAGGAACCACCAGTCAGGGGCTGGTGCTCAGCAGCGAGTGTTCTTAACTGATGAGTGATGAGCTGTCTCTCCAACCCTGCCCCCGAGGCATCACTTTTTTTTTCAGCATCACTTTCTGCAAACACTGGGTTCAGGGACCTCTACCCATAGATGCTGGAGTGGTGGGATGGTGGGAAGAACACAGGCCTTGGAGACCAAGGTTTCTAGGTTCACATTCCTCCTGTGCACCTTCATCTTTAAGGGCAGGATGAAAATATCAGCCGTGTAAGGTGATGGCTGAAGGCTGGATGCATCACATCTACTATACTGTTCTGAATTCTGTCTCAGGTGCTCCCTATGTGTCTACTAGAGTGTTCTGAATTCTGTCGCAGGTGCTTTCTCTTTGGAAACCAAGATGTTCTTTCCTCTTTCTCTATGAAATGATGTTAGCAAGGTCTTTATCTGCAAAGATTGCTGATACATAGAAATATCTGGTCCCAAGAACAAAACTATGTTTCTCTTCAGGTTGCTGTGTGCTCAGTTTCTCTCTCTCCTCTCTCTCTTGCACTCTCTGCATATCTTTGTCTCAGTATCTGTCTCTCTATCTCTCTCTCTCTCTCTCTCTCTCTCTCTCTCTCTCTCTCTCTCTCTCTCTCGTGTGTGTGTGTGTGTTTCTTCAGGTCCTATCTAGGCCCGGGGCTTGCCCATTAAGCTGGACTGGCTGGCCAGCAAGCCCAAGGATCTGCCTGTCTCCACCTCCCAAATAAGGGTTACAGACACACATCTCCACACCTGGCTTTTTTTTTTTTAAGAACTTCGGCCTTTACACGTGTGGGACAGATGTTCATTATCTGACCCATCTCTGAGGCTCCACTACGTGGCTCTCACAGATCAGCCTCGCTGTCAGCTGTGGGTGAGTCAGAAAGCAGCGTGTCCACAAACTGAGAGGCCTCAAAGCCTCTGGTCTTCCTGTCCCTGTGCCACTGTGGTTCTGCTGAGGGCTCTTCCTGCAGGTCCCCTCTGCATCTTGTGTGTGGGCTTCTCTGCCACATGAGTTGTGTGGCGCACATGGTGGGTTTGATATTTCTGTGGGGTTGCAATGCAGTCTGGATCATAGGAGCAAACACTTGGGCTCTCAGAGGTGACATCATCAGTCCTAGGGGCTCTCAGAGATGACATCATCAGTCCTAGGGGCTCTCAGAGATGATATCATCGGTCCTAGGGGCTCTCAGAGGTGACATCATCAGTCCTAGGGGCTCTCAGAGGTGACATCATCTGTCCTGGGGGCTCTCAGAGGTGACATCTGTCCTGGGGGCTCTCAGAGGTGACATTGGAGGTCCAAGAGTGTGTGCCTCTGATCAGACACATCCCACGGTGAGTCAGCCGTGTGATCCCTCAGGGGAGTCATGAGTGATGCGGGGCCCATAATGCACTCATGATTTCACTTCTGTGCCATTCTATTTCTTTGATTGCTAAAAGGTTTGGGTACACATTTGTCACCATTTTTATTCTGACTGTTGTTCCGGTGACCGCGAGTGTCTGTGGGGCCAGCCTCCCTAGTCTGATGAGCCCGCTGTTCATCAGTTGCCCACCTGCACATGTTTGCCTCTTCCTCATCTGATGCCAAGACAGTCGCGGTTGATCCATCTTAAATTAATACCTGGAGGAATGTCGGTGGCCATAAGGACGCACCCTTTCTGGGTTCTCAAATCCTGCCTTGTTTATTACATTTGGGCTATTGCTCCAGAGTCACGTACAACAGATACTAAAGAAGTCTTTAGCTTTCTATTTCTGCTGAAAGCGGGGCTCCCTGCCAGCCACCCCGAAAGTCTATATCTCATCATCAAAACCCTATCCAGTGCTAAGTATAACTTTGATAGCAAACTTTCAGAAGGTCATCTTGATTGGTTGCTCTACACATTTGATGCAAACAGCAGAGTCAGCTGTGGAAGTCCTCTGATGGCTCTGGCTTAGTGACCAGAGATTGGGTCAGGTAGGTCCTGCTCCTCTCATTAAGGACAGCCCATTAAGTCCCCGTTACCTCAACTTCCCCATTCTCACCCCAGATCCAGGTAAACTGGCCACTTCCAGGTCATTGACAGGGAAACTGCACATAGATTGCAGCTTGTATGTAGATTACACGTAGATTGCAGTTTGTACATAGATTACATGTAGATTACAGCTTGTACTTCCCACTGGGCATCAACTGAGACTCCAAACAACAGAGAAATTTTTTTATTACCATTGGTAAGAGAGTCAGTAAGGGTGGGGTTAAGGCAGGCCACGAGGGCTAGGATTTGCTCCACTTCATTCACTGCCTTACCCCTTTGCTTGAAACTCATCTCTGAACTCCCTGCATTCATTGTTGAAGGAGGGATGTTGCCCAAAGCCTCCTCTAACAAAGCAGAAGGGAAGTAAAATCTATTCCAAGGAGCAACTTTTTCCAAAATCAAGCCTCAGGCCTGGGGGGATTGCTCAGTGGTTAATATGCTTGCCACACGATCAGCAAATGTGAGGCCTGGGATTTGGTCCCCAGAGCCCGTGTCAACACCAGTGGACAGGGTGACATTCCTGTGGTTCCAACTTTCAGAAGCTGCAGACAAGGGATCCCCAGAACGAACAGAGAAGAAAACCTCGTGGTGTCACAAAGCTCAGGGTTAACTGGGAGACCCCGCCTCAGTGAATAAGATGGAGAGTATGAGGTCAAGAAAGAGTCCCAGTGTCAGCCTCAGGCCTCTGCATCCACAGACATGCACAACATATACATGCACATGAAAGTAAACAGAAAAAAAACTTTTCTGAAAAGTAGTTTGTAATCAGACGTTCCTCTCCTGCCCTCCTGTTCCCAAATACCTGGCAGCCACTTCCCAAATAGTTAAATTGGAGGCTTTAATATTACTTATAAATGCTCAGCTGATAGCTCAGGCTTGTTACGAGCTAACTCTTACACTTAATCCATATTTCTGTTTATGCTTTGCCACGTGGCAGTACCTTTATTAGCATGGCACATTCATTTCCTCCTCCTTCTGGCTACTCCTGACTTCTTCCCATCATCCTTAGTTTGGTCGTCCCACCTAAACTTCCTGCCTGGCTACTGCCCAACTAACATTTTATTAAACCAATCTGAGTGACAAATCTTTACAGTGTACAAGAGGATTATCCCACAGCAGTTGGCTTCCTCCTCGGACTCAGTGATGTGTCACCCCCTAGCTGCAAGGGAAGCTAGGAAATGTTGTTTCCTGTTTACTCTGAAAGGGAGGCTGGCTTGAGGTTGATGTGTGAGCTGACACACAGCACCCACCAAGCCTCAGAAGAGTTCTTTGTCTGTACTCTCATTGTGTGGATGACTACAGATAGTTCTAGAACTGAGGAATGGCCTGGCTAAGGACACATAATAGACAAAACTAGAGTCTCGCCAGGTCTCCTAACTCTTCATACAGAAAGCCACCCTCAGGACCACACCGTAGATGCTATTTCACATGGTTGAATAAAATGATATTGAGAAAATAAGATATCATCTAGGAAATAAAGTCATTGATAATGAAGACAAAACTCAGATAGCTTCCCCTTGAGCTCTGCTTCCTCCCGCCATCCCTGTCACCCTGGAGTATTCATGGTGAGTGACCAAATCAAACCAAGTCATGCCAATGCTCTACTAGGCTTCCTGGTGCCATGTAGGTTTTATTTTTATTTTTTAGATTCATTCTATTTAGTGTGTATGCATGTTTCACCTGTTCCCAGAGAAGTCAGAAAAGGGCATTGGATCCCCTGAAATTTTACAGATGGTTGTAAGCCACCATGTGGGTGCTGGACATTGAGCCCTGGTCCCCTGTAAGAGCAACCAGGACTCTTAACCACTGAGCTATGTCTTCACAGTTCTTTAACGTCTTACCGTTTCAGTGGGTGTGTGTGTCTGTGTGTGTGTGCATGTGTACACATGTATGCACATGTGTGAGCGTGTATGTGTATTATCACAGACTTGACCTCATGATGGGTGCCAGGATAATGTAGGATTTCTGTGTCCTTGTTAATGTGCTGTTCTTGTCTTCTGTCCCCTTCTGTTATTGGACCAAACAGAAGTGTTCTGCTGTTTCTCTCTGCAACATCTCCACAGAAGTCCTGAAGGTCATCAACGCTACTGAGGAGCTGATCGCGGAGTCTGCAGGGCCCTTTGAGATCCCCCCAGTCCCAACTGACAGAGACATGGGGATGTTTCCTCTTGGGACAGACCAAGTGAGACTGGACAAGCAGCTGACTTCCTTGGAAGAAAACGTAAGAGGGTGTGACTGTGTCTAGTGAGGCCGTGCATATGTGAAGGAGAGGGATCGTGCAAGGGTGTGAGCCATCACCACTGCACCTAGTATGTCCTTGGGAAAAGGCTGAGGCAGGGCTTCCCGGAAGCAAGGATGAGATCAGGAATCAGCTATGCAACCATGAGAAAGAGTGATGGGGAGCAGAGCTGAAGAGGAAACCATGTGTGCCTTGTGTTTGTTAGCAATGACTTTAGTTGGGAGACAGCCTCTGCAGCATGACCCCAAGGGTGGCTTTCTGTGTGAGGAGTTAAGAGACCTGGTGAGGCTCTAGCTCAGTGTGGCTATAGACTTTGGCCAGGTCACTTCCTCTCCTCAGGGAAGATGATGCAGTGGTAGTGTAGGGAAGGGAAGAGGCAAGGAGCCAAGTGTGACTTTGACCTCGGAGCAGCTTCAGCCTGATGCTGCAGAAAGCTCCCAGGAGGAAGCTGCACCTTGGACCCAGAGTTCTCTACAGCCAGCCAATGCTTCTGTCTTTCTGCATGCAGGTTAAACATCTTCGAAGGTCATCCTCTGGGGGAATTGAGATGTAGGGAGTCGCTGCCTAGTGAGGCCTTGGGGATAGGGGGATGCTGAACAAAAGAATTGGAGGCTGGGGAGCTGGCTCAGTGGCTAAAGTGTTTGTCACACAAGTGTGAGGAGTTTAGATCCCCAGAAATCCACAAAAATGCTAGGTAGATGTAGCGGCATTCACATAATTCCAGCCTGTAACTCAGAAGGCAGAGATGGGGGTCCCTAGAGTAAGCTGACCAGCAGCGCTAGCTATCTTGACAAGTTCTGGGTTTGGTTAAGAGACCCTGCCTCAGTGATAGAGGGATAATTGCTGACATCAGCCTTGGACTTCCACATACATGTTCATTCACACACATGTGCAAAACATGTGCACACACACAAACACAGAAATGGAAAAAGAAAAGAACATTCGGTGGTATGTACTTAAGTAGAGCGAGGCTTTCTTTGGGACATTGGAATAGGTAGGGACCGTGGCAATGGGGTCGTATCCTGGGGCAGGGATTGAGCCCCTGATGTGACCTGGGTGAGTGGGAATTGATAGCTAAGGAGCAGAGAGGTATGTAGTCAGAATTTTTTCTTTGAGTCACCAACCAACTCCCAAATAAAGACACGGAGACTTATTATTAATTATGAATGCTCGGCCTTAGCTTAGACTTTCCCCACTAGCTCTTTCACTTCATTTGACCTGTTTCTCTTTATATACATTTTGCCTCTGGGCTTTTAATCTTTCTTTCATTCTGTAAGTTCTACCTTTCCGTTTCTTCTGTGTCTGGCTGGCCCCTGATATCTCTTTTTCTTTCTCCCCTAAATTCCTCTTCCTACTTACTCTCACTGCCTGGAAGTCCCACCTATAACTCCTCCCTCACTATTGGCCATTCATCTTTTTAGACCAATCAGGTGTCTTAGGCAGGCAAGGTAAAAACAGCAACACATCTTTACATAGTCAAACAAATGCAAAACATCTTTGCATACTTAAACAAATGTTCTGTAACAGGGGTGAGGAGATAGAAAACTTCCAAAGAAACCTTAAGGGGTGATCAAACAAACATAACCAGATTCCTGTCAAAGACAGGCCAGGGTGGTGCAGGCATTATTTGGGAACAGGTGGAAAGTAAGAACCCTAATGAGATATGGGTGGGTTCCAGCCAAAGTGATTGGGCAAGGTTCTTTAGATAATACTTGATCTAGAAGCGTCACAGGTGAGTCTGGGAGATGGTGCTGAGCCCGCACTAAGGTTTGGGTGACCAAGAATCTTTGTTGAGGCAAGTGTGTGGAAAACTGACCACATACAAAAACGTGGTCCAGTGGAGATCCAGATAGAGTCCTCCCATTGCTGGGATGGGGGTAGCTGCTGAGAGAGCCTTATTTCTGGGCTGGGGATATCTCTGTGGGTAGCATGTCTAGAGTTCGATACCCAGAATTCACATAGGAAAACCAGACGTGATGCATGATGTAACCGGTGCTGGTGAGGCAGAGACAGACAGGCACCTGGGGCTTGCTCGTCAGTAAGTCGCTGGGTAGGTTCTAGACCAAAGAGCCTGTCTCAGAAAACAAGGCAGATGACACCTGAGGAGGCTGCCCTCTTGAGTGTGCATATACATAAACACACACACTGACAGTAGTCAGTTTTCTCTCATTGTATTTATAACAAAGACAACACACCTTTCTTTCTTCTAAAACCCTATTGAAAACTCCATGGCCCATGTGCATTTCCACAGCATAGAATGGATTAAGTTGTTATTTTGTTGGGGTGGGGAGGGCTCATTAATATTTTCAGTTCAAGACACATCCACTTATGCAGTGATGCAGGATGTCAGATGCCCCAGTGGTAGATATGTGTGTGGTTTCCAGGCTCCTTCAGCCCGGCTCCATCTCTGTCCATTCCCCAGAATTAACTGCCTGTCCCCTCCCCCCACTCCACCCTCCTTCCAGCTTTTCACCTCTCACCCCTGGAGAGAGGGTTCCCATGCTCCTTTGAGTTCTCTAAGACGTTATGTGAGAATGAGAAAGATTCTTTCCCCCATCTCTCTAATCCAGCAGATCACAGGCGGGTGGGAAGGGGGCTCTGCCCTGCGGTCCCCAGGATGGCCGTCAACAGGAGATGGAGGCGCTGGCTCTGGCCCCCGACTGCAGCTGGTTTAATTAAACCGTGGCTTTTGTTGGTCTGCACTGTAAAAAAAAAGTGCATTTTGTCCCTCACCCTCCCTTTGCCATTGTGCCCAGGACTCCCACATAAAAGAGAACATCCCATTTTGAATATTCGCCCTTGGAGATGCACCCAAGGCTGCAGAGGACCCACAAGAGAGAGCACAGCCACCGCTCAGTGTTCAGTCGTCTGCTTTCATCCATGGTGTGTTCACTCGCCCGGTTAGAGGAGAGCCAGGGAGATGTAGAGTCCCATGCTCCCTGTTGCATTAGCTCTGTGGGCCCTGCTCATGTCTCCCCTAAGTCTAGACCACTCTGGGGCTCCCCTCACCCTCCTCAGCTGCATACCTGGGGTAGAAAATCTGGGTCTCTAGGCTTTGAAACTCCCTCTGAGAAGCACCCAGCTCTGTCTGCTGGGCTCCAGCTGGGAGGGGAGAGATTTGGAAAAGACTGTTATCTGAGATGTGGGCAAAGTTGAGGGGGACCGAGGGCTGAATAGGAATGGAGGGAACCGGACCAGCATGAGGCGGTGCAACCATAGCTGAGGAGAGCTGAGCCCTCACCGGTGGACCTGGAACCGGAGGAGTGGGCTTCCAACACACTTTAACGTTCCTTTGCCTTTCACCTCTTGTTGGTATCTCCTGTTGACAGGGAGGCATGGTCATGGGAGTCACAGAGATCGGTGTCTTCATTTCATTGCCCGCTGGTGTGAAAACGTACCCAACAAGAGTGACTTAAGGGAGAAAGGGCCTATTCCACTCATGATTCCAGGTTACAGCCCATCATTGTGGGGAAGTCATGGTGCAGGAATTCAAAGTAGCCCATCACATTACACCCACCGTCGAGGGCAGAGAATGACAGATGAAGGCATCCATCACTTTCTCAACTCTTGTACAATCCAGGATCCCTGCCTAGGGATTGCTGCCACCTGCAGTGGGCAAGTCGTCCCACCAATCTGGAAAATTCTTCACTGAGATTCCCTGCCCAAGTGAGTCTAGACTGTATCAAGTTAACAATTAAAACTGACCACCAGGCTCCGGAACAGAGGTCTCAGTAGTTAAGAGCACTGGTTGCTCTTCCATAGGACCTAGGTTCTATTCCCAGCACCCATATAGCAGTTCACAGCTGCCTGTAACCCCAGTCCCAAGGAACCCGACTCCCACTTCTGTCCTCCGAGAGCACTGCGCACACACGTGGAGCACTTAACATGTATGCAGGCCAAACACGTATAAATATGAAATAAAAAAATCTTAAAAAACTATAACAAAACCTAGTCATCATGTGAAGTCACCAAACAGGAAAAATCAGAGAAGTGAAGGACAGACATGGACCTGAAAGGATTAGCAGGGAGCAGCTAGCACAGCCATTCTCGGTCCTGTCGTGGGAGCAATAGGTTGAGCCACCTCGTCATTTTACCCAGGGAGTGGAACAGCTGAGTCAACTCTGTCCCCTCCCACCCCCATTTGAGGACCTGGCTCATCTACTTTTCTGTGAGACAGTGATAACTTGTGCTAACCTATGATTCCAACACACACACACACAGATACACACACACAGATACACACACAGAGACACACACACACACATCTATCCCAGTTTCCTTTTAGTTTCAGTTCTTGTCCATGTATTTTACAGCCAGTGGCAGCAGGCACAGTAGGGATGCCCAGCTCTGACACTGAATACAGGACAGAGCCAAGGACATCGGTCCCACCAAGATTTTCTTGCCACTCTGAAGCCCTAGAGAGGAGGTGGCTCCAAAACTCATGGCACTGTGGGGTTACTTAGGTAACTATCTGCCCTTCATGAGCAAGAAAAAACATACTGCCATCTACTGTTCCTTTGAGGTATATTTTATGGAAGCCGAGCCCAACAAGATGCTATGGGGTACTACCAATGCATTTGGACAGTTTGTTCTTTTTGTGAAAATTGAGATTCATACATAAGGGACACCTAGAAGTGAGGCCTGGGTGACGGTGGGGCTGGGGCGATGGTGGGGCTGGCATGATATTGGGGTGATGGTGAGACCGGGGTGATGGTGATGCCGGGGTGATGGTGGGGCTGGGGTGATGGTGAGGCTGGGGTGATGGTGAGGTCAGGGTGATGGTGGGGCTGCGGTGATAGTGGAACTAGGTGATAACTCAGTGAGTGGGGTAAGTGTTCATCCCATGGACTGAGAGTAAAGACCACCACCCAAATTAGCTAAATTTATATCAAGCCGTATTATATATGTACAAAAAAGTCAGTCTGGCGACTGTCTCCCCCTAATTTCAGCATTTAAGCAGTCAGTCCTGAGCATAAGAGAAGTGGAGTTTTTATAACCTCCAAACTGCAAGCCTAGGGGGTTCCCAAGGTTGGGGGATTTTCAGAGGAATTCTGGTTATGTAGGAACTTGGCTGAATACCTCAATATTACTTGACAGAGCATCTTATCAGAGTGAAGGTCAGGATATAGTCAAGGAGTGAGTCAGATTCCATAGGGTGCAGAACATGTTACATTCCAGAAGATGGGTCAAGACAGAAAACAGAAATGAACTTTTTAGACCCTGTAACAAGATGGCTTCTAATCTTAAGATGGAGAAGGGCTGGCCCATCGTAAGTGCTTGCCTTACAGACGTCAGGGCCTGAGTTCAATCCCCAGTACTGGGCAGGCAGAAACAAATATGTCTGGGATTTACTGGCCAGCCAGTCTAGCCAATGAGTGTCACTGTCCCAAAGAACAAGAAATAAACCAAGGAATGACAGCGAGATCGTTCTCCGACCTCCCCATGAATACACACAGAAACACACATGTATTCACACACACTCACACACACACTATTCCCAGAGTCTTGCAGTAAAGAAATCTATGTAGTGCTCTTTCTCCTGGGAATTTGGCCAGAGCCTATCCTTAATGGGCTGTTCCCATCTCCTGAAGCTTTCTGAGGAAGACTCACTAAAGAGCAGCCTGTTGGGGAAAGGTATGTCACGGGTATCTGCGACCAGTTTGAAGAGGACACAGATAAAGTAACCACTCTTCTCTCCCAGTGTGGGACCTCACTCAGCAGGCAGTTCCAGGTGACTTTCAAGAGGGCTGCATTTTAGCAAGGTAAAAAAAAAAAACCCTTTATGAAGTGGCACGCTGACTTCTGTTATAGCGAACCTGGAATAGAGCCACTGTCCAGCCCATGTATGACAGCCCGACATCTGGATCCGAGTGCTGAAGCGTGGAGCTTGATAATATTCCGACAGAGATTAAGATCCACAACGCCACAGAGTAGAGACAGCAAAGGCATAGGAACTGCACCAGCCCTCCCCAGTTCACATCCAGGCTCCTCCTCATCCCAGCTGTGAGACCAGGGAAGACATGAAACATTCCCATCTTTAGCGTGGGTACTTATAACTGTATCCATCTTTAGAGTCACCTGGACATTCAAAGAGTTAACTCATGGTCCAGCAAGATCACACACACACACACACACACACACACACACACACACACACACACACACACACACACACACACACACACACACAGTCTGTCTAACACATACCCAAACCCACAAATAAATAAATGGAATTAAAAAAATAAGTCATGAATCTCTTGCCTTAGTTCCTGGCTCGGTGAACATGTCACCACTCCCATGACCCTCCTCCGGCCCCTCAAGCCCCATCGCTTTGGTGGTAAATTCTGATTCAGCTGTGCTCAGTGGCAAACCTCTGTGTCCCCTCCCCCCCAGTGCCCAGAAAGCAGATTTTCAGAAAACACAAAGTAAAAACATGGCCACTCCATCCAGACTGAGGGCTCAGATCTATTTCCTATTGCTTTGTCTTGACTGTGACAAAAACAACTTTAAAAAAAAAACATAACATTAGCAGATAATGGAGTGGAAAAGATAAATTGCAGTTTGGGGATAGACAAGCCCTGTAGTGAAGGTGTGCCTTCCTCTTGTTCCTGGTAAAATGGGTGATCCTGGGCATGTCATCATTGTCACCAACACTGCCAATGTCAACCAGTCATGTTTGTCTGCTGCTGTGCTTAAACAGGCCGTTTCACGTAAATCATTCCAAAACGTTCCCATCGTGAGTTTATTTCCTCTTGATATTCCCTGTTCTAAGTCCCTGGACAGATTCACAGTTCATACTGCTGGTGCTGAGATTGCTGTTCCATTTTCTAAACCAACTTTCCTTGTGCTCGGAGGAGAGGGGAGACGTCAAAGGCTTCCTGCCCTCACCTAAGGGTGAAGAGCATTGATACGGGGATCTCCCATCTCCCCTCCCCCAGTTCTGAGCCCAGTTTTCTCTGGTCCCTTGCTGACTGATGTCCCCTTGAAGAGCTCGGCGGCCCCCAGTCCTCTGGGCTCAGAACCGCGCTGTCTCTGCAGGTGTACCTGGCAGCGGGCACCGTGTATGGGCTGGAGGGACAGCTGAGCGAGCTGGAGGATGCTGCCCGCTGCATCCACAGCAGCACAGGGGAGATGGAACTGGCAGATCTGGAGGACCAGGTGGCTGCAGCTGCGGCACAGGTGCACCATGCTGAGCTCCAGGTGAGCCCCTCCTCGCTGTTCTGTTGAAACAGGATGCTCCCACCTCAGAGACACATTTCAGAGTCATGATGCCTGCCATCAGCTCCTGTGGGTGAGCACAGAGGCAGCTGCTTATAGCAAAAGACTCTAGCAAACCTTTTCTGTCTTTAATTTTTTAACTTTATGTGTATTTTTCCTGCATGTATGTGTGTGCGCCATGTGCATGCTTGGTCAGGAGAAGTCATTGGATCCCTGGGAACTGCAATTATGGGTGACTGTGAACCACCATGTGGGTGCTGGGAAGCAAAGCCCAGGTCCGCTGCAGGAGCAGCCAGTGCTCTTAGTCAGCGCTCCACCTCTGCAGCCCCCCACCCTCTTCCTAAAATAGAAAAGGTTTCTCCTTCCTCCCGTAGCAGAGCCTCAATCTATAGTATTGATCTTAGAGTTCATTTAAGACTTATGCTGATAGCTGAGGAGATGGTTCACCCAGAAAGTGCTTGCCACGAAAACCTGAGGGCTCACGATCCCAGGCCCCACACAGAAAGCCAGGCAAGGTGACAAGTACCTGTAATCCCAGTGCTGGGGAGATGGAGGTGTGAGCATCCTTGGGGTTTACTGACCAGCCCATCTAGTCAGATTCATGAGCTCTGGGCTCAGTGAGACACGCTCTGAAAATATAAGGTAGAGAACAATATGTGTGCATGCATGTGTGTGAGTGTACAAACTTACACACACATACACATGTGCACACTTTATGCTGCTCTCCTCCCATTTCACCCCAGGGCCACCCCTCTCGTACTGTGGGCTTGCCCCCTGCTGTTTCCCCAGCAGGGACTCACAGCCACCTGGGAGCCAGGTCACAGCTGTCTGGCCTACAGGAATGACTCCTGACACTTAACAGAAATGGAGTCGGAGCTAGAGAGAGGGCTCGGCAGCTAAGAACACGTCCTGCTCTGGCAGAGGACCTGAGTTCTGGTCCCAGTACCCACGTCAGATGCTCACAGCTGCCCAGAACTCCAGCTGCGGGGACTCAGTTCCCTCTTCTGGACTTTACGGGCACCTGTGCACATGTGCACAGACCCACACAAAGTACATACAGATGTATATGTGAACGAGGAAATCTTTTTGAGGGGTCACATACAGGAATGAACACATAGTACACACTTGCCAGGCCATGGGTGAGGATGCAGCCGTCTCCACTGAGCGCTCTCGTCTGCTCCGTTCTGAAAACGCAGCTTTTGTGAATGTGCCCTTCTCCCTCATGGGTCAGAGCTGGTCATAGGCTAACCCGCTGACCCTAACTGGGATCTGTGATCGCTCTCAGAAACCCATACCATCTTATTTCCCACAATCGGTCCACTGCCCATAAACTATACTTATAGGACCTACTGCTCGGCAAGGTAATGCTTGCCTGTGCAATGCCAGCATTGAGGAGGATTAAGATTGGGGGTTCAAAGTCATCCTTGTTTACAGAGCAAATTCAGGGCTAGCCTGGGCTACTTGAGAAGCTGGCTCAAGATACCTAAGTAAAGGAAAAGGTGGGAGGTCCATGTTTCTCTAGACCAAGAAGCAGCAGCATGGCCCAGCATGGCCCAGCAGAGGGCGCTAAACACACGCGCCTGGAAACCCGAGTCTCCCCACAGAAACTCCATGTAAAGATTGAAGGAAAGACCGGGAGAAACAATTCCGCCAGGTTGTCCTCTGACTTACCCATGTGCCATGGCATGTGTATCCCATGTACACTTTATAAATACATAAATAAATAATTTTTTGAAGGAGGGAAACAGCAGGAGTTCAATACAAGTCCCTGGCATTGCTACTGCCTTTATTTTTTGTTTGTTTTGTTTATCAAGACAGGGTTTCTCTGTGCAGCCCTGGCTGTCCTGGAACTGGACCAGGCTGTTGACCAGGCTGGCCTTGAACTCAGAGATCCTCCTGCCTCTGCCTCCCGAGTGCTAGGATTAAGGTGTCACCAGCACCACTTGGTTTTGTCCTTATACCTTAACACTACATCCTGGCCAGGTCTGAGGAGATGGCACAGCACAATTGGTAAAGTACTTGCCTTGCAAACATGAGAGCCCAGTTCCCATCCCCAGATCCCACATTTTAAAAATTATGAAGGAAAAGAACCTTCATGGTGGTTCTTGTAATCCCACTGCTTCAGATCCCCGGGGCTTGCTGGCTAAATTGTCTTGTTCCAAGCCAATGAGAGATGCTGTCTCATAAAATAAGCAAGCCAGGGATCTCTCTAAAACTCTTTCCACCCCCTTCCCCAGTGTCCCTGAGCGAGGGTGTGGGCGGTGTCCCTGAGCGAGGGTGTGGGCAGTGACGTACAGGCATCCCGGTTAGGGCGGAGCACTCAGGAGTCATCTGCCCTGCACTTTGGCCAGTCAGGAGTCTCCTATTAGCCCCTGGCCGTGCAAACAGAAGCTTCTTCGATGGGAGATGGAAGCTGCGTTAAACTATGGCTGTAAAGATGAGTATTTCGAAGGCAGTTTAGAGCCACGTCCATTTAGCAAAATAATAGCGGGTTCTGCCCTGGGGCCTACGACCTCCCTAGCCACGGGTATTTGGCCAGGTTTATAGAACTAGGCCTGAGTTCCATCCCATAGATCAGGCCTTAAATCCAACCAGAAAGCAGTTAGTTACTCCCAAAACACTCACGCCACTGCTGCACCATGTAGGTCTCACTTTTTCAAGTTTTTAATTACCTCAGCAGCCCTCCCTGCGGACCAAGGTTCCAGTCCCTCTGCAGAACAAGTTCAACCCTTATCTTAGCCCTATTAGAAGATGTCCTGGTCACTGAGACCTAAGTGGTTCCAGGCCAGCATTCCCATGGTGCTCCAGGCCTTCGATTTATCCCTGTGCCTACTCTAATAGGGCTGTTGACAGACGTCAGAGCTGTAGAACTAGAAACTTGAATTTATACATTTCTTGTGTTTCGTCTTTTCCTTACAGCACTAGATAGATCAAATGATTGGTAGAAGCACTTAGGGAGGAGGTGGAGGCAGGAGGTCATCCTTAACTACATAGCAAGCTCCAGGCTAGCCTGGGATGCAGGACAGTTTTTCTCAAAAAGAGAAGCAGAACTGGATGTGTGAAAGAAGGCTTGTTCTTTGTAAGTTCGTAACGCCTTAACCAAGAGTCTTTCTTCCTTTGTGTATCTTCCTGCTGCATGAAGATTTCTGACATCGAGAGCCGGATTTCAGCCCTGACCATCGCTGGCTTGAACATAGCACCCTGCGTGCGTCTCACAAGACGCCGGGATCAGAAGCAAAGGAACCAGGTGCGTCTGTCCTTCCCTCCCCCGTTAGACTGCATGGCCTGGGACATTCTGGATGCAGTCTCTGTGGCGCTTTACTGAAGGCTGTGCTTGTTTGTAGGTACAAACTATAGACACATCGAGGCAGCAGAGGAGGAAACTGCCTGCTCCACCTGTGAAACGTACGTTACACTTAAAACACCACACTTGAGTCCCTGGAAGAGCTCAGAGCCTTCCAGTGTGTGAGGAAGTGTGAGGACCAGACCCAGTGTGCCCTCTCCCCAAGGAGTGTTCTAATCTGTCTTACTTGTGAATGTGTGATAGGTGTGCATGAGGATGGATGTGTATAAGTGAGCATAAGTGGGTGTGAGAGTGGTGGTGTATGTCAGTGTGCCCATGTAAGCAACCATGTGTGTCTGAGAGTATGACAACGTGAGCGTGTAGGGGTGAGGGTGTGTTTGTGAATATGTGTATGAGGGTGATATGTGTGAGTGTGTGTGCATGTATGAATGTGAAGGTCTGTGGCTGAGTGTGGATGTACATGTGAAGGTGTGGGGGCTCAGTGTGCAGCTGAGTGTGGGTATGTACACAAGTGTGAGGTTATAGATGAGTGTGTAGATGTGTGTATTGCTGTGTCCATGGGAGAGTATATGAAGTGTGTGAGCTCATGTGTGTCTTTGTATGGGAGTATGAGTGTGTGGCAATGTCCATATGGAGAGAGAGAACATGTGTGATTGTATGTCTGTGTGTGATTGTCTTAGTGTATGTGTGAAAGTGAGTGTGGATGTAGGGTATTTATGTGTGAACATGTGAGTGTTAACATGTGTGTGATTTTGTGTGAGTGTGTGTATGGGGGTGTGAGTGTGTGATTGTCTTAGTGTATGTGTGAAAGTGTGTATGGGGGTGTGAGGTGTGCGTGTAGCCTGTTGGGGATATGGGTGTTCATGGACAGACGAGAGTGTTCGCATGTGTGGGTATATACGTGCATGCGTTCTGAATGTGTGTGAGTATGTGTGAGGGTGAAGGAGTGTGTTAGTGTGTAAGAGTCTTAGTGTGCTTATTTTGTGTGTGTTTGTGGGTGTGAGTTGTGTGAGTAACTGTATAAGTGAGAATAGAGTGTCTTAGCATTGACCACATGAGTATGGAGGTATCTGGGTGTGCGTCAGGCGTATGCATGTATGGTATGTGTGTGGGATGGACTTGGTGTGTAACAGTGTGTGCTTAAGTGTGAATGTGAAAGTATGAGTGTGTTGGTGTGTATGCAGGAGTACCGTGTGAGTGTGTTAATGGGGGAGTCCCTGCCAGTTTGAGTAGGAGGCTGTGAAAGTATGTCAGTGTGAATGCATTTCTGGGTGTTTTGAGTGTGTGTGCATGTGTTTGAGAATGTGTTTTTGAGCATGTGTGAATCTGAGTTTGGGGATGTGGCTGTGTTCGTGAGTGAGGGTCTTGATGTATGTTCAGGTTTGCATTGTGCGTTTGAATGTGTGTATGCATGAGTGATTGTGTGTGATTGTGAGGGTGCATGTGTGTTTTATGTGTGAACATATGTGAATTTGAGGTCTGTCTTGTGTGAACATGTGTGAATTTGCATGTAAATAAGTGTGTGGAGCTAGGCTGGTGACCAGTAACCCCCAGCAGTGCCCCTGCCTCTGCCTCCTGCAGTACCTGGATCACAAGCTATTTTACATGGGTGCTGGGATCCAAACTCAGGCATAGTGAGCCCGTGCTGACTGGGCCGTCTCTCCAGCCTTCTTACCTGTCTTGACTTGGGGCCCCCAGAAGCAAACCCTTGGACATGGACGCATGGGGGGGATGTTTGTGAGGAGACTCCAGGAAGTGTAAGGGTGGAGGGCAAAGCATGGATGCCGTGTCAGGTGCTTTAACTAGTGATGAGCTACTTCTGGGGGAAATGAAGCCAGCTCTCCTCCACCGAGCCATCTCCCAGGACCACCAAGCCATCTCCCAGCACCTAATTCTCATTATTTGTTTCTTTTTTAGCTGAAAAAGTTGAAGCATCTTCTGTGGTCCCCATTAAAACATTTAACCGCAACTTCCTTCTACAAGGCTCCTCCACAAGCAGGCCCTCGGAAAGGGAAGGCGACCCCAAGGACTTGGTGGTAATATCACCTCCGTCCCCGTCGCGCCACATGACAGTTTCTCCTTTCCTGTGTCCATCACGTCACACAACGGTCCCTTCATCCCTTCCTTCCGCAAAGCTCCTTTCTGTCTGGTCTCCTGGCCTGTTTTAGATTTGGGGGAGGCGAGTGCCACCCTGCCTGGCACTGCTGGCCTCTTTAACCTGAGTCTGTCATCTCAGTTGTCTGTGTAGCTCTTCTCAGGAACCAGCTACGATGGGAGAGACATGAAAGTGTGCCAGGTCTGGTGGCTGTGGAAGAGATTTTACTCTGGGATGGCCCGTATGCATCTGAAAATTTCTGTTAGCCACGAATGCCTTTTCCTAAGTAGAATCAGCAGCTGCCCCCAAACGCGACAAAGGACAGGACAGAGGATAGTGTCACAGACTCTGGGGATCACACAGGAAGGGCTAAGGTAGTATTTGCTACAAAACATTTGCAGATAGGCGGGGTGGCTTATGTCTGTAATCTCATCATTAGGGAGGCTACGGCAGGAGGATTGCTGCAAGTTTGGAGCCAGTCAGGGCTTCATGACGAGGTTCAGGTGAGTCACAGTTACACAGCAAGGCGCTGTGGCTGAGAACATGGCTCATGGAGTGTCTTAGGTCTACTATTGCTGGGATGAAACACCATGACCAAAAGCAACTTGGGTTTGTATGGTTTACATATCCTGAGTCACAGTCCATTGAAGGAAACAAAGGCAGGAATCTAGAGGCAGGAACTGATGCAGAGGCCATGAATGGAGTGCTGCTTATTGGCGCTCAGCCTGCTTTCTTATGACACCCAGGACCACCAGCCCAGGCATTGATGCTAATTAAGAAAACACCTTACAAGTTTGCCTACAGTCCAGTCTTATGTAAGCATTTGAATTTGTGTGTGTGTGTGTGTGTGTGTGTGTGTGAGAGAGAGAGAGAGAGAGAGAGAGAGAGAGAGAGAGATCTTTAGGTTTAAATAATCAATTCATCAATGAATATAAAAACCAGATTTGCAGCTGGGCTGTGGTGGCTTACAGATGCAATCTCAGCACAAGGGAGGCTGAATAAAGAGGATTGCTGCAAACTCAACAGCTGCCTCGGCTGCACAGTGAACACCAGGCCTGCAAGACATGTCTCAAGACAGTTAACAACACCGTGTGTACCAGAAGTTCAGAAAACAGAACAGTTCATTAGCAGAGACATCTGACCCAGGCATGTCCATAATGCATGCCTTGCTGATGGCAGACCCTGTGTGGAATGGCTGGGGGATACAAGCGCACACCACCTGCTGCTGTGTGGGCACCCTCGGCCTCTCTCTTCCTCTTCATCGCCCTCCTGGTCCACTCTGAGTGCAGAAGCACCAGGTGATGGCATATATGAGGCCTAGCTTTTGAACCACACATCACTGTCCCCCTGGCCACAAGGAAGCACAGCCCCTCATTGCCTCTCCTTCACTGGTCAGCTGCGACCCCTTTCAAAGGTCAGTCATCTTGCTGCTACTGGCCATAACTTCAAAAAGCTTTAAAAAAAATTAAGCCAGGTGATGGTGATGTAAACCTTTAATTCCAGCACCCAGGAGGCGAATCTCTGTAAATTCGAGGCCAGCTTGGTCTACAAGAGTGATTTCCAGGACATCTAGGGCTACACAGAGAAACCCTGTCCTAAAAAAACAAAAGAGAGAGAAAGAGGGGAGAGGGAGGGAAGAGAGAGAAAGGGGGAGAGAGAAAGGGGGAATGAGGGAGGGAGGGAAGGAGGGAGAGAAAAAGAAAGAAAGGAAGGAAGAGAGAAAAAGCAAGCTCAGAGACAGCGGGAGGAGGGTGTTTTCATATTTTCATTTGGCTGAAAAAGGCGAGTTTGGAGCCTGTCTTGGTGGTAGGTTATGGTTGGTGAGTTAAGAGTTCCCTTGTCACCTCTCCAGTAAAGAGCAGAGTAATGTAAGCATTAGGTGTTGGTTAAGATGCTTAAATATCCAACTGTACATCACAGGAAATATCTAAGTCCATAACAGAAAGTCAGCTTCCTAAGAGCCAGTTTGCAAACTGACCCTCAGCAAACCCTGGGAGGAAGAAAGTGTCCAGCCATCCCCCATGACCATGGTGCCAGACATGATTGGTTTGCCAGGCAGCTGGTGATGGTGTATCCATCTTGCTTCATTCAGGAGCCTGTTCTGGAGTCGGCTGTGATGTACTAACCACGGAACTCCACAGCCAGTGACCCACTGCCTCCGGCCGTACACGACAGTGCCTTGACCCAACAGCCATCGAGTACTGTGTGGACTTCCACTGAGGCGAGGGCCTGAGGGGGCTGCAGTGCGCTGCTGCACAGGGCTGTCTTGATACCTCACCCAGAAGGCCGTCTCAGTCTGCAACACTGAGGTCTCGCCCACTCTCTGCCTTAGGCTCCCAGGGGAATCTGAGACCGAATATCCAGACGCTGGCTTCCAATAGCAGGGCTCTGTGTTCAAGAGATGCATATTGTCTGCCTAATTTGCTCCTGTGTGTTGTCTTCACCGTCCCTGTGTGTGTTTTAATCTCTTCATCCCCATCAACAGCTCATCCAGTGGAAAACTTTTGAAGAAGAGGAGATTCGGGGAAGGAAGGGAGGAGGGGGCTATTACCCTTGCTTACCCTTGCTTATCACCCCCTAGCAGATGCTAAGAGCAGGGGCCACTAGAAACAATCTCAGCCATGTCCAGCTAAGCTCCCGCCTCCATCCCCATCTCCATCCCTGTCCTTCCCATTGCTTGGCAACCAGCAGCCACAAAATGAAAAGCTCAGATCCACCCAGGCTATACCTTTGTGTCTTTGAAACCATGTCTCCTTTTGAATTTGGGGTTCTTGCATGGATTTACCCAGGGGGAGGGGCCTAAGGAATGTCATTATTAGTCTAACTTGCAGGACACTGTTCCGAGTCAGTGCGGCATGCTTTGGTCACGACTGACATGGAAATGAGATTTGGGTAAATGAACTACTGCAAAACAGAACCACATAAGAAAAGTGCTCCATTCTCCAATGTACCTCCCTTCACTGAATTCAGCGAGATTCAGATTCAGCAGCAATGATGAAGGTGGTTAGGAAATCGCCTTAGAGAAAAGTTAGTGCCAACTCCGAGGGTTGCAAGAGGTGATGCCGGCTCCAGGTTCATGGCCTGTCTCAGGGGAGAGGCTGGCCTAAATGCATGGCTACCTAACGTGTGTTTGTGCACACAAATGGAACTTACACTCCGCTAGATTCACTCGGTGCTTGCACCCTGCTTTTAATGTTGGCTTCGAGGATATTCTGTATCATGGAGTATGGGAGAGGGGCAAAGGAGGGATGCTAAGCAGTGAACAAGGCGATGGATGGGTGACCATTAGGTGCTGGCTCTGGAGGACACGATGTTCTTAATTTAGTGTCCCTTTCTGGTAGGCATATGGGTTTTCCAGAATCCACAACTAAAGGTCAGACCATTGAACTTGCTGAACCATATATGTAAGCTGGTTCTAACTGGAATGCCCCCGCCCCCAAAAGCCCAGCTCTGTTTTCACCTCCATGTTGTCCTGTGCATCCCCAGGCTTGATTTAAGTGCCCTCCTTGTGCTGTGTGCACCCTTGCTGCTGAAGGGGTCTCATGTTTCCAGAATGCTCCTGGGGCAGTGTGTGTCACGCCAGAGAAAGGACTCCATGGACATAGTAAACCTTTGGCATTCTATCCTGCGGGTGTGGTTCACACTGAAACAAAATTGAGAAACACAACAACAAAAAGATCTGATTTCCCAACAGGATGTTTTCCTTAGGAGGCACAAGGCTGCCTTTGTGCTAACAGTGTTAAAATACTCCATTTTCTTTTGGGGGGAAAAAAGCGTGTACTCTGTAAGCCTTGCAAAAAAAAAAATAATAATAATGAAGAAAAAGCCTGTTCTATGGCATCTGAACTTTTATAAAGGTTTCCTTGTGCCAAATAAGTACAAAGATTTATTTAATTTACTATTTAAACCATAAACATGCTATAGTTCCAGAAAATTATTTTGTCATCCAGTGATTTTGATCTTTAGTGTCAATATTTATATTTAGATTAATTTTTATAAATGAAATATTTTGATGGTTTAAGAAAATGAGGACAGAAAGGATACTATCTGACAGCTACTCGGGGTTATGCCTTCATGTCTCACACACTCGGCCAAGAATCACTGTCAAAAGAAACGACCACGACCGAGCAGTAAAAGTCACCTAATGAAACTTGTCTGATGTGTGATTTCTTTCATTTATTTGCTTATTTTGGTTAGAAGAGTCTAGGAGGCAGTGACTCTGCCTGCCTTCTAGTTTACTATACACGGCTGTCTGACCAAGTTGGTTCTCTCTCCCGAGTTGAAACAAGTCAGTTTCCCAGTGCGGGGATTACAGGTGTGCACCTGCACATTACAGGTGTGCGCCCACACGTTACAGGTGTGCTCCTGCACGTTACCGGTGTATGTCTCCAAGTTACAGGTGTGCTCCTGCACATTACAGGTGTGTGCCTGCACATTACCCATGTGTGCCTCCACATTACAGGTGTGCACCTGAACGTTACAAGTGTACTCCTGCACATCACAGGTGTGCTGCACATTACAGGTGTGCGTCTGTACATTACAGGTGTGCATCTGCACATTACAGGTGTGCGTCTGGCACATTACAGGTGTGTGCCCGCCCGCACGTTATAGGTGTGCTCCTGCACATTGCCGGTGTGTGCCTCCACGTTACAGACGTGCACCACAGATATGTGCCTGCACATTACAGGTGTGCATCTGCACATTACAGGTGTGCACCTGAACACTGGCTTTTGCTTTTCTTACTTGTGGGGAATCTGAACTCAGATCCTCAAACCTGCACAAGTACTTTGCTGATACAACCACCTCCCCAGCCCACATGAACAGATGATTCTACTACTTGTATGTATCAGTGATACTGCCAAGCATCACGTAGGGCACACAGTGACACCTGCAGCAAGGAACAGTCCAGGCCAGACTTTTCACAGCGCTGAGGATAAGAACCCTGAGTTGGTTAGACCCTGGAGGTGAACCCATATGTCAGTAAGAAGTCCCTTGCCTGCCTCAGTAGACACTATGGATAGTTACTCCCCCACTGTCTTAGTTAGGGTTTCTATGGCCGTGAAGAGACACCAAGACCACAGCGACTCTTACAAAGGAAAACATTTAATTCAGTTGGTTCAGAGGTTCAGTCCATTATCAACATGGTGGCATGCAGGCAGACATGGTGCTGGAGAAGTAGCCGAGTGTCCTACATCTTGACTTGCAGGCAACAGGAAGTGAGCTGGGACACTGGGCTGTAGCACAATTAAGAAAAACCCAGAAACAGATATTGGGGTTCAACCTAAAGATCAGAAAAGCAAAACAGCCACAGGCTCTTACCTCTACCTCAAACTGAAATGGCAGTCCTGTCTCCAGGAATCTCAGAATGAGACTGTGGCTGAGAGCTGTCTCCTCCCGTCTTATATTTCTCTCTAGGCTGGGATTAAAGGTGTGCACCATCACTGCCCAGCCTCTATGGCTAACCAGTGTGGCTGCTGGGACAAAAGGTATGTGACACCACTGCAGCACATATAATAAAAACCCAGAGACAGAAAGTGGGGTTTAACCTGAAAACCGGAAAGCAAAGCAGCCAAGCCACTGGAGAAGTCTTTCCTCTACCAAGGATGGGCGACCACCGGGTAAGCAGACTAAGCCTCTCTCTCATCCAATTTTATATTCCCTCTAGTGCTGGGATTAAAGGTGTGAAGCACCACCACCTGGATTTGTTTCTGCATTTATCTTATGTAGCCAGGGTGGCCTTGAACTCGCAGAGACCCATCTGCCTCTGTCTCCCAAATCCTGGGATTAAAGGTGTGTGCCCCCACTGTCTGACCTCTAGTGGTTTAGCTTTGCCCTTCTGATCTTTAGGCAAACTTTATTAAAACATAAATAAAATATCACTATTTCCCCTTTTTGTCTAAAAAAAGAAGGCTATAATAGAAGAAAAACTATATACAGTAAGCACAATAATTATATACAATATATACAGGCAATAAGTACATCAACAATGTCTAGTCCATTTGCATTTGGCAAATTCAAAGAAAATACTCCATATCTATTCTATCTTGGCAAGTCCAAAGTCTTTTGTACCTAGTTTACTTTCTATCATAACTTGCTTTCTGCGTCTGGTAACCAAGGAAAGCTATAACAACTATCTAGTCTTCATCTCCCTCGGAGACCCAAGAAGGAAACACTATTAACTGAGTAAGCAAGGCGTGCGAGCAAGCGACTTCCAAAAATTGTGAGAAATGACAGAAACAACTGACTGCCTAGACAGTCACCCAAAGTTTCTCTGCATTGTTGGGGCTTCCATCTTCCGCCTACGGGCCTACAATATTAAAATATAGTGGTATGTTATTTGTGTTTTAATAAATAAAGCTTGCCTGAAGATCAGTGCAAAGCAGCCACACTAGCCAGCCATACAGGCCAGGCAGTGGTGGCACACACCTTTAATCCCAGCAGCCACACTGGTTAGCCATAGAGGCTGGGCAGTGATGGTGCACGCCTTTAATCCCAGCACTAGAGAGGAATATAAGATGGGAGGAGACAGGTCTCAGTCTCAATCTGAGGCTTCATAGAGCCAGGATCTCCCCTTTGTTTGTCTGAGCCTTGGTAGAGGTAAGACCTCTCTAGTGGCTGGCTGCTTTGCTTTTCTCATCTTCATCTTGAGCCCCAATATCTGTCTCTGGGTTTTTATTAATCATGCTACGCTGGGCATGGCTTAAGCATATATGAGACCTTGAAGCTCACCCACAGTAACACACTTCCCCCAGCAAGGCCATGCTTATTGAAATAAAGCCGCACCTCCTAATAGTGCTGCTCCTATAAGCTTATGAGAACCAATTGCATTCAAACTACCACACCCACCCTTTCGCTGGCTTAGGAGATTGTGACTTCCTGGTATGACCAGACAGTCAGAGAGTAGCTCCTGCCATTCACAAATGGGAATAGAAATCCTCTCTTATCTGTAATAAACAAGTGCATAGAAATACAAAAGCCAACAACCTTGTCAATCTAAGGTCCCTGGAGCACTGGTGTAATATCACTGTTTCCTCAGGATTGAACCTTTCTGGAAGATTTTGCTTAATGAGTCGGAAGACTTACAAGCTCTAAGCTGTTGCTGGGAGAGGGGAGACTCCTCTGTGCAAGTAGTACAGAGTCCCAAAAATGCAGCTTCCTTGGCTGTCACCCATGACAGGGTGGGTCTTCTTGATGATATATCTGCCTCGAGCCAGTCACACTTCTATAAACAACCCCTCACCCCTGTTCAACAAATGTTCCCAATAAGCTCATCGAGTCACCAGGCTGGATTTGGGTGACATTATGTCTTGGGTCTGTCGTCAGCCTATCTGAGAAGTCATGCTGTAGATACCCACACATGTGCTTAGCATCACCTGGTTGCTTGTCCAAACTGGCTCCCCCTGATGCTTCTATTTACATCTCTATAGAAATCCCAGTATGATGTTTGAAGTGTTTATCTCATTGTTCTTTATCAATAAAAAAATTCAGGAGTCAGATATTGGGGTGAGAACCTGAATGATCACAGAAGCCACCAGTGACCTCATCTCTCTTCTGTTCCTCAGTCCAAAAGGGCTGAGATCCCCTCTCAGTCCTGCCTTACTGTGTCCTATCTCTTCTCAGTTCTCCAACCCCTCTGGTTAATTTTGGTCAGCTAGTGACTAGCTCTGCCCTCTGCTTCTATTGTCACAATTCAATCAACATATCAGGCAACAGGTGCTAATACTGTGAATCCCTGGACACTGCTTTTAAAATGACTGATAAAGGAAGGAAAGGAAGGGACACAGCTGACTTCAAAGTCTTACCTGCACTCTGAGACATAGCAGCTCCAATGGAAACAATGAGAGAATATGAGCCGCTTCCTGTGGTTGAGGATCACTCCCATCCTCCTTTCACAGAGGGAAACTGATAGCCAAAAACAAAACAACAAAAAAAAACCAAAACCAAAAACAAAACAAAAAAAACAAAACGAGGAGCTGGGATTTCAATGACACTTGGGCACACAGCCCTTGCCTTCCCACACCTAATTGCACTGCTAGGCAAAGAGATTGAAAAGAGATGGACTCTAAGCTTTAAGATGAAATAAACCCTTTCTGTTCCTCCCAAGGTTGATTTTGGTTGTGGTTTTTATCACAGCAACAAAAGCAAAGTAGGACACCCTGTTTTAGAGCATCAGTTTAGGGTGCCCTAACCCATTGAATCAAGTTGGAACACACAGAGAAACATATACACTCACACACACACACACACACACACACACACACACACACACGCACACACACACACACCAACTTACGTACCTGAGATACCCCTCTCAGGAGACGGAATGGCAAGCATCTGTATCCCTAGAAACACATGGCTCTTGTTTTCTGGGTTATTCAGACACTCATATATTTTTCTCCTAGAAAATACGTGCTTTATTTGCCATGGTAACTGTGACCCAGAGTTCAGAGCATCTAGAAGGTTCCAGAAGTATCTGGTACCTCCTCAGATGTTTGCTGTATTGTGGCTGGTCAGCTCACCTGTAACGTTGCATGTTAAGTGTCTTCCTTATTCTGCTAGGACCTTACAGGAAATGATTCACAAGAAACACTTCAGCAGGAACTTGGTAACCATAGCTACTAGATGCTTATGTCAACCCTCAGCTCACGATGGAGGCGATTTCTGCTTCGCAAATGTTTCCCCTCCAGGCCCTAACTCTAGTGGGTATGACCACTCTGTCCTGTTGAGGCTGGGCTTGGTTAGATGGCTTGGCTTGTGATGGGAGGGGAAGGGGACAAACTTCTCCATCCCTTGACTTTGGACTTGGATGTGAGACTTGCTTGAGCTAATTGGATGCTCTAGTTAATTTTCGGTTACTGTGATAATCACTAAGGCCAGAAGTAACTTGGGGAAGAAAGGGTTTGTTTGTTTCACAAGTCACAGTGACTGCTCTCTGAAAACACAGTGTGGTGGTTTGAATAGGAATGGCTCCCATATACTCCATGCGTTTGAATGGTTGGCCATAGGGAGTGGCACTATTAGGAGGTGTGGCCTTGTTGGAGTAGGTGGGGCTTTGTTGGAAGAAGATCATCACTGAGGGGTAGGATTTGAGGTTTTAACTGCTCGAGCCAGGTATAGTGTGACATTCCCTTCCTGCTGATCTGGATGTAGAACTCTCTGCTCCTTTTCTACCACCATGTCTGTCTGCATGCTACAGTGCTTCCCGCCATGATGAAGATGGACTAAGCCTCTGAAACTGTGAGACACCACCTCAATTAAATGATATCTTTTATAAGAGTTGTTGTGCTCATGGTGTCTCTCCGTAGCAACAGAACACTAAGACACATTGGGTTTGGAGGGTGGCATGTTGAGCAGTATTATTGTGGTATTAGCCACATTATCTTAAAACATCCCTGCGTTAAGGGTAGAGTAAGACTCGTGAATACAAAAGGCAAAGTCATGGTGATGGTTAATACTGACTCAGTGGGAGTCAGAATCACCCAAGAGACAGCCCTCTGGGCATGCCCGAGAGTTGAGTCTCTAGAACGGCTAAAAGTAAGAACAGGCGCCTAAGAGAGGCACCACCATCCTGTGGGCTGGGGTCCTGAAAGAAATAAAAAGGAGAAGGTGCGCTGGGCATGAGCACCCATCTCTCTCTGCTTCCTGTGGGCACTGGGTGATTAGCCAGCCCTGCTCCTGCCTCATCGCCTTCCCCGCCATGACAGACTGCACCCTCAGACTAGGGCAGAATAAACTCCTCTCCCTGCATTGCTCTAGTGCATCAACATAAAGAGGAAAACCATCGAGCTCTATGGTTCTGACATTGCACAGCCCCCCCCCGCCTCTTTGACTCACCATGTGTGCTGAGTCTTTCACAGAGTCTTTTGTCATTGAGATTTTTTATATTTATCACTGCTGTGCTGGAGCATTTGGCCCCTTAAAAATAGCTCTCTCTGACAGCCGCTCTGTTTTCTCCCAGGGGAAGTGTTTCCTGTACAAAATTTGCATTTTGCAGAACAGTTGGCCACGGGAGCCTTCTGTCTCAGGGACTGAGCTGGGAGTCTAATAAAGCCCAGGTAAACAGGACTGACTTCCAGGGGACTAGAAAATTTGAATATCCACTTCATGCTTTGGAGGTGATCCAAAGGGTCCAGTCTGGTGGGGCGTGCATAAGTCTTTAAATACAAGGAAAGAAATCTGTTTTCTGTCAGAGTTGTCATGTCTGGTAAAGATGAAAGACTGAAAGCAAGCTTGTGCATTGGCATTCTGGTTTCACAGGTCTGGGGTGGGACCCAAGACACTGCTTCTAGCTGGCGGCCCCTGGGCTGTCAGAGCTGCTGGCCACACTTTGATCATCAGGGTTTCACAGAGTTCTTCAGGGGTCTCCAGGAAATGATTGGTCCTGTGTGGCTCATTTGTGATTTCCATCTCTTTCGTCTCTCACATCCTTCCTCCCTGGGAGGAATCCTGAGATCATTTCCATGCATGCATGTGTGTGTTCACACAGCTTCTTCTTGCACTAGCTAGATTCCATTTGTCCTGCACAGACACTAGAGAGAAAGTGGGACCTGGGGTGGACTGTGGTGGCTTTGGCTCTAGCCTGGGGTTACTTCTGGCCATGTGACGAGACTGATAGCCATGCAAATGGGATCACCCCTTTCTGTGTGACTTCTGGAACTAGGGATAAGTAACTATACTGGTCTCTTTTTCTTTTCATTACTGTAACAAAATGCCTAAGACAGCAAAGATAGATAGCTCTTTGGGTGAAGTACTTTGCACACAAGAATGAGGATCTGAGTTCAGATCCCAGGCACCCACATCAAAAGCCAGGTGTAATGGTGAACGCTTGTAAACCCAGTGCTGGGGAGGCAGGGACAGGGGAGTCCCTGGGGAAGCAGAGACAGGAAGGTCCCTGGGGGAGTCAGGGACAGGCGGGGCCCTGGAGATGCTGGCCAGTCTGTCTAATTGGCAAGATAAAGTTCAGCAAGAGACTCTATGCCAACAAATCAGGGGGAGGGACTGGAGAGATACCTTGGTGGTCAAGAGCGCTTGCTGCTCTTGCAGAGGTTCAGTTCCTAACACCCACGTCAGAGGCTCACAACCACCTGAAAGTCCATTTCCCAGGATCAGTTGTCCTCTTCTGACCTTCACAGGCCCCTGCATGCACATGATGCACACACATGCACTACACTCACAAAATTAAATTTTTAGAAAAATGCTGTGTTTCAAAACAAGAGGGGAAATCACTGAAGAAGACACCAGATGTCAGCCTCTGGCTTCCATGCACACACACTCACAGAGGTGGGGACGGCTTGGCTCTGGTGAGGGCCTCATGGATGATGGTGTCACACAATGCAGGACAGAGGCCCTTCTTTCTCTTTAAATGATGCTGTCACTGCATGTCCCACATCCACAGCACTTCCTCTTCTCCCAGGTTGTTGAAATGCTGACAGTGTGAGCACAGTCCCTGCTGCTGATGTCACTTGGCATTCATCAGCTTGGTGTCCATGTGTTATTGAACTGTCTGAAGACGAAGGAGTCAGTCCCCCTTTTAGATCTGAAATGTTGGGATTCTGTTCTCCTGGCCTCCACTCTGACCTTGACAGCAAGGTAAACGGCAGGGTAAATGGACTTTCTGGCTAGTGCTGAAGGCGCATGTCTGACTGTGGTTGGAGCAGGCACTCCATACCCTGGGAGAGCAGGGCTGTAGCACCATAGCATCTTCAGGTGACCTCCTCTGGCCAGAACCCCCTTCACCCACTGAGGGTCACAAACCGAGGAAAGGGCTTTCTCAACTCTGCATTCTCTCAAGGTGCTTTCAGTCCTGAAATGACCTGGTGTAACCTTGAAAATCCCCAATCATATTTTTGTTTGTTTTGTTTTGTTTTTTCGGAGGCTGCTTGTTTGTTCCCTGATCTCTCTGACCCAAAATAAACACACAAAAATGATATTAATTACAATACTGTTTGGCCAATAGCTTAAGCGTATTTCTAGCTAGCTCTTACATCTTAAATTAACCCATCTCCATTAAACTGTGCTGTAGTATGGAGGTCGCTTGTTGGTTCCCAGCTGCTTAGCCCCAAAACAATCACACAGAAACTGTATTAATTAAATCACTGCTTGGCCCATTAGCTCTAGCTTCTTATTAGCTAACCCTTACATATTAATTTAACCTATCTCCATTAATCTGTGCATCACCACAAGGTCGTGGCCTACCAGCAAAGTTTCAGCACATGTGTCTCCAACAGTGGCTTCATGGCTTCTCTCTGACTCCACCCTTCTTTCTCCCAGCATTCAGCCTAGCTTTCCCTGCCTATCTAAGTTCTGCCTTGTTATAGGTCCAAAGCAGTTTCTTTATTCATTAATGGTAATCATAGCACACAGAGGGGACTCCCACATCACTGTGCATCACCACGAGATCGTGGCCTACCGGCAAAGTTTCTATGGGCTCTGACGGGGGCATCTGCTCTTGTGGTGACTACATGGCTATTCCCTGACTCTGCCTACTCTCTCTCTACATCTCTGTTTGGATTTCCTGCCTGGCTTTACTCTGTTAAGCCATTGGCCAAAAGCAGCTTTATTCATTAACCAATAAAAAGCAACACATATACTGAAGGACTTCCCACATGAGGAGACAGGGTCTCTCTGTGTAGCTATGGCTGTCCTGGAACTTTTTATGTAGACCAGGCTGGCCTTGAACTCATAGAGACCAGCCTGCCTCTGCTTCCCAAGTGCTGGGCTTAAAGTTGTGTGACACCACATGCAGCTCCTCCTCGTCTTTTACAGATGTCACCTCCCCTACAATGGTCCCCAAACCCTTCCTAGCTAGGGAGACTCCATGAGTAATGCTAATGATTGGGTGTGAGGACTCCATGCCACTCAAAATCCAGATCCAAATCTGCTATGGTCGAAACCCAAATTCTACTTCCTCTAGAGCCCTGAGCCTTTCCAGCAGCCTGCAAATGTATGCTGATGGCAGTCGTTTCCAGGCACAGGAAATGCCAACATTTTGTAACAACACAAAGACATCAAAGAAAGCAGGTACTGTCAATGGTGGCAACCCATGGGGGACGATCACAGAACCGTGAGCAGCAGAGAAGGGAGGTATACACTGTGCTTCACGGTCTCTGCCTGCTACTGTAACAAGCCCCGTAGTCTCCAGTAGTTGCTACTGTAACAAGCCCCGTAGTCTCCAGTAGTTGCTACTGTAACAAGCACTGTAGTCTCCAGTGGCTACTACTGTAATGAAGCCCCGTAGTCTCCAGTAGCTGCAACTAGTTTGGAAGGTTGTAGAAGCTTTGGGAGGTGGAGTCTAGCTGGAGGAAGAAGATCCCCTAAGGCAGATCCTTGCGGAGATGTCTTGTGCCTCGCCCCTTGCTCTCTCTCTCTCTCTCTCTTCATCATCTTCACCACACATCCACCTCCATGGCCTGAGCATGTGGTGCCAAGCAAGCACAGACAAACTCTTGAAAACCGTGAGCCAAAATAGGCTCTGTCATTCATGATGACACAAAAGTCACTAACCTAAGAGGCAAACAGGAGAGTTTTGTTAGATATGGTGGTTAAAAAAAAAAATAACGAAGTGTGAAATACACTCAGATGTCTGGCTAGTACCACAGAGAACACAGTCGTTCATTCTATCTGCCAAACCAGAGGATTATGATTTCCTAATCTGACATATTTGGTTTGAGATTCTGGGAGGCGACATGATTGATCTAGGATGAAGCTGGGTCTACACTGGGAGAAAGAGGTGGCATGAGAGATCTCCACATTAAAGGTTCAAGGTGGAACTCACGATGAATACACAGCTGGGGTCAGTGAGAGAGGGCAAATGTAAGAAGGAGAAGGACTGAGGGCCTGGACCCCTGTATGATGGTTTGAAGGAGGGATTCCCTCACAGCTCACCACTCGGGCCCTGATTGGTGGGGCTGTTTGGGGAGGTGGTGGAGCCTTGCTAATGGAAGTTCATCACAGGAGGAAGCCTTTGGGAGTTCATAGTCTCGCTCGACTTCCAGCATGCTCCCTGCTTCACATTTCCCTCTGAAGATGTGATCTCTCGGCTTCCTGCTCCATCTCCCTGCCACCATGCTTCCCCACCATTCTGGACTCTCTCTCTCCAGAACTATAATTCAAAATAAGCCCTTCCCTCTGTGTGCTGCCTCTGTCATGGTGTTTTAGCACAGGACAGGGGAGCAGCTATTGCAGCACGCAACTGTACAAGCAGAGAGAACTGGCAGGAGGGTGGGAAGAAGATAAAGAGAAGTGACTTGAGAAATAAAGAGAAAAGGTGGTATAAATAATGGAAAGCACCAGGCAGTGGTGGCGCACACCTTTAATTCCAGCACTCGGGAGGCAGAGGCAGGTGGATCTCTATGAGTTCGAGGCCAGCCTGATCTACAAGAGCTAGTTCCAGGACAGACTCCAAAGCTATAGAGAAACCCTGTCTTGGAAAAATAAAGGAAGGAAGGAAGGAAGGAAGGAAGGAAGGAAGGAAGGAAGGAAGGAAGGAAGGAAAGAAGGAAGGAAGGAAAGAAGGAAGCAAAACACCAGGAACTGGTGGTATGACCATTCCACCAGTCAATATAGAAATATAAGCAAATGCCGGGTGGTGGTGGCGCACGACTTTAACCCCAGCACTTGGGAGACAAAGGCAAAAGGATCTCTGTGAGTTCAAGGCCAGCCTGGTCTACAGAGAGAGTTCCAGGGCAGCCAGAGCTAAACAGTAAACCCCTGTCTTGAAACACTTCCCAAAAAAGAAAGAAATAGAAGCAAAATTGAAAGGCTCCATGGGAAGACCAACAGAGGGTCATAGTAAGCAACCCTGGGATATCCTTGCAGACTCACCCCTGCACACATCATAGCCGGGTGTTCATCCTGGGACATCCTGATAGTCTGACCCCTGAACACATTATAGCCAGGTGTTCATTCTTTGAATTCAACATGATTGGTACCCACATTAGACATGCAGCAAGTTTCCAGAAAAGAGACAAGACACCCAGTTAAGCAATGTTGGCATGCCCTGAGGAGAGAGACTCACAGTCAGCACCAGGTGGCCCTATTGTCCAGAGACAGGTTCAAGGGTCACAGATCTGTCCCAAAGCTCAAAGCTACATCTCTGGGTTGTCCTGTTGGCTTATGTATTCTCTGCCTACTTCACGGTGGCCTTCATTCCCTTCCTGGTTGAGGTTTGGGGATTCTCTTCCCAGAGTGATAGGTTGTCTTTGATCTTGGACATGGGAACTCTGGAAAAGCAGAAAGTGCTCTTAACTACTGAGCCATCTCTCCAGTTCCTCTGTGCTTCCTAGTTCATACTGTGAGAACTTCTAAAATGGTCCTTCTATGTGGCTAGAGACCATGGACTTACTACAGCCTTTGCTCGCTTCTGAGCACCCAGCTATACAACGCTTACTGAGCCTAAGGTAAATAACTTCTGTGTTCACAGCATCCTGGCTCACACACGAAGACAGGCGCCCTCCGTCTGCTTCTGCGACGAGGCAGCGATGTTCCCACAGAGAAGTACAGCAATTACCTAGAGAATAATGTGCTTCCTTTGAGAAGCCAGATTCAGCTTTTGGGGCTGGTATTTCTGACAGGTGCACATGATTTCTAAGAAGGCAAAGGTCTTCACTCTTCGTTATTGATAAGAAAAGCCAGATGAAATCTCTTCCTACAGTTACCAAGAAAAATGCTTCGAACGAGAGTGTCTGTTTCACTGCCTGGAGGCCTTCATTTACTTGGGGACGGTAAAACAGGAAGCCTCGGTGTTGCTCCCGAGCCCACTGCTGTTCCTGACAGCTCTGTAAAGTCTCCTGATTCTGCTCAGGAGACATTACTATTTACCAAGCCTATCGTCCTAAGGCATTAGTGTGAGCGAACTGGAGTGGGTTTTCTTTCATTTAACTTGTTTCTTCACTCTGTGTAACCTACCTGTTTTTCAAAGGATAAGCAGCTTCAGTTACATGTTTGGGTGCCTTTGTTTCCCTTCCTTTATGATGTTTGAGTGTAAGGTGTGTGTATGCACGCATGCGTGTGTGTAAGTGTGTGTGCATGCGTGCATGCACGCACATATATGTGGAGGGCAGTTGTAAACTTCATTGTATTTTCTCAAGTGTTCTCTACCTATTTTTGTTTGTTTTTTTGAGACAAGGTCTCTCTGTGTAGCCCTGGCTGCCCTGGAACTCATTCTGTAGACCAGGCTGACCTTGAACTTACAGAGATCTGCCTACCTCTGCCTCCTGGGTGCTGGGATTAAGGACGTGCACCACCACTGCCCAGCCTGTCCACATTATCTTTTAAAGCAGAGTCTATCAGTTGGTACTTGTCAATTGGGTCAGGCTGGCTGGGCCATGACTCACAGAGCTCAAATGTCTCTACTTCTCAACACTGGGACTTTAAATGCGTACAACCACATCTGGGTTTTTACATGTTTGAATGGGAAATGTCCCCCATAGGCTAATGTCCTTGAACACTTAGTCTCTGGTTGGGGGTGCTGTTTGGGGGGCGTGGAACCTTCACGACGTGGATCCTTGCTGGAGGAAATACATCACTGGGGGATGGACTCAGTGTTCATAGCCCTGCCTCACGTCCAGTTTGCTCTGGGGTTGTGTGATCTGCCTGCTTCTTGCTCCAGCTGCCTGCTACCATGCCTTTCCTCGTCATTAAGAACCCCCTCTCTGGAACTGTATTGTCCAAGAGGCTCTATGAAAACTGCCAAGGGAGAAGAGCAATCGACAGTCCTACCTAGCTGTGCTGTCTACAGAACGTGACCATGACCATTGGAACAAGATATCTTCAAAGGTGCAACAGTGGCACTCAGACCATGGCAGCACCCAACAGTGGCACTCAGACCATGGCAGTACCCAACAGTGGCACTCAGACCGTGGCAGTAGCCAACAGTGGCACTCAGACCGTGGCAGTAGCCAACAGTGGCACTCAGACCGTGGCAGTAGCCAATAGTGGCACTCAGACCGTGGCAGTACCCAACAGTGGCACTCAGACCGTGGCAGTAGCCAATAGTGGCACTCAGACCGTGGCAGTAGCCAACAGCTGTCTAATTTGACTTACAGCCCAATCAATGAGATGGAATTTATGCATGCTACCATAAGCCAGTCAACTGTCCATGGTTAGTACGGCCATGGAACCTAGAGAACCTACTATTGCTGAGTCCCTAAACCAATATTATTCCTAACTTCATTCTGAATACTTATACCCACAGGAAAGCGTAGCTCTCCCCTCATGGAAGACACGTCTTTCTGTAGTTGATGAAGAACATTAGAGAAAGCCACAGCTTGTCAAAATGCAAAGAACAGCTGACTGTCAGGTGCCTGCCCAGCCCCAACTGATGCAGCTAAAACACGAGCCCTGCATCTAGGTTTCAGGAAACATCACAGAAGCAAAGACAGAATATCATCAAAATACCCTATAAAATCCCCAATGAATTAATAAAAATATTATACTAAAAAAGAATGTAATATTTTTAAAAAGAAAAACATGAATCTTGGGTAAGGTTGTTCCACCAGCATTATGAATCCATTTAACAGAGAAAGTTATTTCCAGTAAGCACGATTATGTGAAAATTGGTGGGAATGTGGACCCAGCGGCCTGAGAAAGTGACAAAGCAAAAAGCACATGGAGTCAGTTAAACAAAGGTTCGTGAGGGCACAGCCCCACGGATGGTGGCAAGCTTGCCTCTCACTGTGGCCGTGGGCAAAGCCCTGTGTTCTTGAGACAGAAGGGCCCAGCTGGTCTGGGAATGCATACTGTGACAGACAGTATAATGTGAGCATATTGTATTTTATCAAAAAGTAAATGATGGCTAGTTTTTGAAAAGTCTCAGAATCAATAACAAAGCTTCTGTTAAAATGGGCTAGGCAAAGAACGGGGGAAGCTATTGTGGTGTTGAGAGCATCAGCATGAATGTCAGCCGCAGGGAGGGCACTGCTTGTCCCAGATTCCTTCTGCTGCTGTGACCGAGCGCCCTGGCCAAAAGCGGCTTGGAGAATAAAGGACGCGTTTGGTTTAGGTTTCCACGTCACAGTCATTGCTGTAAGGGAAGTCAGGGGCTTACTGGTCACATGACATCTACCGTCCAGAGCAGAGAGAGACAATGGCTCCTGTGTGCTCACTTGTGCTCGGGGAGTTTTCCTCATTCTTCCACAGCTCAGGGTCCAGCCCACAAAGTGGTGCCGCCCACATCTGGGAAGTGTCTTCTACCTCAATTAACAATGATCTAGGTAATTCCTCTTTTTCCTCATGATTGCAATGATTGTGTGTTGCAGCGAGCTGAAAGTTAAAACTAGCCAGCACATTGCTTCATCCTGAAGGAAGAGGTCAGCCCGCATGCAGAAATACACGAGACTGTGTATTAGGCAGTGTTCATACCATGTGGGGGCCCTAGGTCTTTCCTCATTGAAGAAGAAACGGAAGGAACACTGGAACTGAGTTACTAATGAGGATCAAATGGCTTGCACCCAGTGAGAGGACTGGAGCTAGCTATGCCATTTGTCAGTGCACAGGGGAAGGCAAGGGGAGTCTCCTCAGCTATGACCATGTTCACATCTGTCATTAGAAAAGCTTTAGTCTTAACAAAACGAGACCCTCTGACTCGTGAAGTGGGAGAGGGGTGCAAACGGAGCTTTAGGACAGCTGCCTGACAAAGGGTCCGGTGCAGGATCTCAGTGTCCCCTTGGATGTCACCAGGTCTCTAAAACACCCTAGTCCCTCCACCTTCAGTGACTAAAAGGGGGTTTCCTGGGGATGGATTTGTGTTTGGAAGAGTGTCGTTTTCACATGCTGAAGCCTTCAGGTCTGGAGTTACCCAAACCGAACTCAGGAGAATCTCTCTCACCTTCATGTCTGCAGAATAACTCAGGCCTTACTTATTGAATTCTTACTTTCCCTGCAGTTAGACTAATAAATATACTTGAGCATGCATTGATTATCCCAGCATTTCAGAGTTGACAATATTCATTGTTTACATTTCGGGCTATAGTGGTACGGGCCTTGCTGGACAAGAATGGGAACCTGAGTTTACTCCCCAGAATACATCAAAAATCCGAGTGTGCAAACAAACAAACAAACAAACAAACAAAAAGATAGCCAGGCAGTGGTGGTGTGTGCCTTTAATCCCAGCACTCAAGAGGCAGAAGCAGAGGGAGGCGGATCTCTGTGAGTTTGAGGCCAGTCTGCTCTACAGAGCAAGTTTCAGAACAGGCTCCATAGCTACTGGGAAACCCTGTCTCGGTAAACAAAAACAAACAAACAAATCCAAGTATGATGAATGCGCTTGTAATATTAACACTAGGGACGTGACAGAAGGAGGAGTCCCTGGGGCTCAGTGGCCAGTCTAGCTGAAGGTTCATGAAAGACCCTGATCCAAAAATAAAGTGAAGAGGGATTGAGGATACCCACAAAAAAAATAAACAAATAAACAAATAAAAAAAAAACAAGCCAGCTGGTGGTGGCACACTCCTGTAATCCCAGCACTCGGGAGGCAGACACAAGTGGATTTCTGTGAGTTCAAGGCCAGCCTGGTCTACAAAGTAGTTCCAGGACAGCCAGAGCTGTTACACAGAGAAACCTAGTGTCTAAAAATCAAAAACTAAAATAAAAAGATAAAAGCTTTTACATTTAAACAAGTATAACTCCAAAACCATCTGTTTTTAACTGTGGGATTTGTCAGCTTCTAGGAGTGGATATGGTGGGGTCAAGATCAGCGAAAAGCAGACATGATTTAACCTCTGGGGAAATGTGTCCTGCTGAGCATATGGCTGAGTGAGCAGAGCCAGAGCGGCAATGGGTCAGACGCAGCCTTGGGCAACTTACCCTGGCTTCCTGTGCTCTCCAGATTTCTGGCAGCAAAGGAGTTTTATTTGCTTTATTTACTCTGTGTCCACTTTTCCTGGATTCCTTCAATTCAATTATGTTGTACACACTGGCTGTCATATTCTAGGAAGAATTTTGTTAGAATGTACCAAAGTGATTGGCTGCAGTGAGATTTCCCGAGAGCCTCAGGGTCACAGGAAGGAGAGATGGTGTACGTTCTGCAGAAGACACGGTGCCCATGGACTGCCTCGGCCTTGAATCAGAATCGCTTCCCGGGAGTCTCGGTACACAGCTTCTGGAACAGACTTCCAACAAATAACACTTTCGTTCTAGGTACAATGCGGAGTGCGGTCGTCATAGCATTCTGAGGTGGAAAGCCCCGTGTTCTCTCCACGGGAAATAGACCTGTCGTGAGGCTAAGTCCTTACCAGTGCTAATGGCTGGATGTGGGCATGATCCCTGTTCTAACTTGTCAGTTTGGACCCTTAAGTTCCACATCGTAAGCCTGGGTGGTGAGGGCTGCCTGTAGCCTGCGGTCCCAGGAGTACCGCACATTCCAGGCCAGCCGGAGCTAACCGGGGAGACTTTGTCACAACCAGTCCTACCCACAAACAGGGCATTCCACAAGCCGGTGAGCTACCTCTCCCTGCAATGTCCATAAAAGTGATGACTCCTCATGGGTCAGTGGCAATGAGAAGAAAGACTTCAGTCCTGTAGGCCAGCTGAGCTACAGTAGGACACAAAGACAAGAAGCCTCTGGAGCCGCACGCAACCTAACTCGCAAGCCCACGTGTCTCCATGGGAGGCAAGAATTGGAAGAGATGAGAGAGATAGAAGACACAGGAGGCCAGGGGGCAAATGAAGCTGCAAGTCTACCCTGTCCCCGAATAATGTTTGAGAAGAGACACCATGACCACAGCAACTCTTATGAAGGAAAACATTTAATTGGGGCTGGCTTACCGTTTCAGAGGTTCAGTCCATTATCAGCATGGTAGGAAGCATGTCAATGTACAGACAGACATGGTGCTGGAAAAGCTGAGAATTCTACATCTAGATCTGCAGGCAGCAGGAGGTGTCTGTGTCACTAGGCCTAGCTTGAGCATATATGACCTCAAAGCCTGCCTCCACAGTGACACACTTCCTCCAACAAGGCCACACCTCCAAATAGTGCTACTCTCTATGGGCCAAGCATTCAAACACATGAGTCTGTGGGGGCCATTCCTACTCAAACCACCACAGAGGCTAAAAGGTGAGACATGCTTGTGAATACGACCTGTGACCATACAGTGGTCTTGTCTACTGGTCAACATGACCCATCTAGTGTTCCAAGATTAGATCAACAGCTTTCCCTAGAGAAAGCATGAGAGGGAGAGAGCGTGAGAGGGAGAGAGCGTGAGAGGGAGAGAGCGTGAGAGGGAGAGAGCGTGAGAGGGAGAGAGCGTGAGAGGGAGAGAGCGTGAGAGGGAGAGAGCGTGAGGAGAGAGCATGAGAGGGAGAGAGCATGAGAGGGAGACAGCATGAGAGGGAGACAGCGTGAGAGGGAGAGAGCGTGAGAGGGAGAGGGAGAGAGTGAGAGGGAGAGAGCGTGAGAGGGAGAGAGTGAGAGGGAGAGAGAGTGAGAGGGAGAGAGAGTGAGAGGGAGAGAGCGTGCACAGGAACAAGGTTCTAGCTGAGTTTGCCGAAAGTGCTGGGCTCTGACCTCTTTTGACCTTGGTCTTTTCACAGGGTCCTGTCTTGGGAGATGAGGTGCCATGTCCCACTGGACATTCTTACCACTGCTCATTCTGGAAACAACAGATTCTGCAAGCAGCATTTCTCTTCTGCGCCTGTGTATGGAGACATCCACACAGGCTCACTCGAGTTAGCATATATGACTTGCTGGCCAGGGGCAAACCATGTCAACGCTGAATTACAGGTTACCGCTTCTGACATGGGTCATGAGTATGTGTCTCTAACCCTGAGCCCCAAGCTCTCATCAACTCGGGGGAAGATAACTTGGAAAAATTTCAGACCCTTCCTGGCTTCTGACAGAAGACAGAATGAAGAGCAAGAATCATAAAATGCCCCCACCTCTTCCTGAAGACCAGAAGTTGAGTGTCATGGCCACCATAGAAGCTCTCTTGACTGACATGCGGCTCAGCAGAGCGATTACCTGGGGGCCTTGCCACAGATTCTGCAATTTTTTTTAATAGTTACATGTTGTCTTGGTTTAAACTCTTAGATTCACAAGTGCATTGAAAATAAGAAAAATGATTGATTCTTTGAGCACATGTAAGCTGTCTTGGTGGGACAGAAATCTGCCCTGCCCCCACAGCACGCACCTGTCACCATATTTCTCATACATGATACACGCTAGAAATCATGTTCACCATTGTTAGGCTGCGGACCCAAAATTCAGCTGCCAGAAACTTCATTGCCACTGCAAGAATGTTGGGCTTTAGAGGCGAATGGGAAAAGTTTAGGTCATGTGGACTGTGCCCTATGAAAGAACTAACTCTGGCATGAGAAGAGAGTTTAGTCCCTGCTTCTCCTGTGTGACCTTTGGCCATGTGACGTTGAAGATTCCCTCCTGTTCAAAGGACGTGTGCCCTTCAAGGCCTCATCAGGTGTCTGAATCACACCACTGCCGTCACCATGACTGTGGACTTCCCAGCCTCCAGAACTGGGACAGCTGCCTGGATTCTGTAAATTCCTCAGTTCCAGGCCTTCTGTGTATCGCCACTATCAGTGTTTTAAACCCAGTGCCCACATACACAAAGCCCATTTATTCACCTACCCTTACTCCCCCCTCCCCCGAGAGTGGTCGCATACAATGAATGTGAACTGAGGAAATGGGACAGGTTGGGGTCTCAATTGGTGGAGTGCTTGCTAGCGTGCAAGAAGCTCCGGTTTCCACCCCCAGCACCACACCCATAATGCCAGCATTGAGGATGTGGAGGAAGGAAAACCAGGAGTTCAAGGCCACCCTCAGCTATATACCAGGTTCTAGGCCAGCCTGGGCTAAATGAGAACCTATCTCAAAGAAAAAACAAAAATAAATAAGCCTGGAGTGGGATTCCAAGACATGCAGCTGAAGTCCCAGCTACTGTGGAGAAGGTCAGAGGATGGATTGGGCTCTGAAGTTTCCAGGCAACCAAAGAACACAAAAAGGCCCAATCACAAACAAACAAAAGATGGGTCTAGATTCTGACTGTCTCTTCTGTCACCTTGATCCTACAAAATCATCAGAAACACTGGTCCCTGGACTCTGGACAGATAGATAGCAACTTAGTTGTCTATCTGTTCAGTGCACGTGGTTGACCACTAGAAAACAGGGCTCCTTGGGAAACCTAACTCTAAACCCTTAGCTGTTTAAGTCTCATTGAAAACAAGATGTAAAAGACACTGCAGTTAGAGTAGAAACACAGCACTAGTGTCTGCCCTCCTGTCGTCTGGCACCTCCATGTCTGCCCTCTCATGCTTTGGTGCCTCCGTGTCTGTCCTCCCATCCTTTGGTGCCTCTGTGTCTGCCCTCCCAGAGGCACCAGCTAGGCCTCCATTGGTTGACTCCATTTCCATGATACAGGTTAAAAAAGACCCCAGAGCCTTCCCAATTTCCAAAGGGTAAGAGACTGCCCTAGATGCCTAGCTACTAGACAAATGTTCCTTGTGTCCTTAAATGCTTCACATTTTCTTGTCATTAGAAAGGAAATACACAAAAGGCTCATTGTGGGGTGCACGGCCAGGAGAGAAGGCTGCCTGGCTTGCTTAAAAGGAGACAACTTTAAGCCTTCACACAAAGGTTCTCTTAGCTTCTTACAGTTCATTATAGTTCCAGAAGATATTAGGGCTTCAAGGAACAGTCTGGCAATAATAATTGGAGATTAGGGCTAGAGAGATGGCTCAGTGGTTAACAGTAGGCAGGGCCAGGGAGATGGCTCAGTGGTTAACTGTAACATGAGGGGCCTGGTTGGTTTCTGTCCTCCCACCAGGTCCCCAGCCATTTAGGTCCCAAGGAAAATCACACAGAAGTCTACAGAAGATTATAAACTGATTGGCCCATTAGCTCAGGCTTCTTATTAGCTCTTGTAGCTTATATTAACCCATTATCCTTATCTATGTTAGCCACATGGCTCAGTACCTTTCTCAGTGGGGCAGGTCACATCCTGCTTCCTCAGTGGTCCAGGCAGGAGTGCTGAGAGAGCTTCCTGCTTCCCAGAATTCTATTCTCCTTGCTCAGCCTCTACTTCCTGTCTGGTTGTCCCACCTATACATCCTGGCTAATGGCCAATCAACATTTATTTAAATCATGATTGACAGAATACAGAAATTCTCCCGCACCAGTTAATAGTAGGGAGGGCCAGGAAGATGGCTCAGTGGTTAACAGTAGGCAGGGCCGGGAAGATGGCTCAGTGGTTAACAGTAGGCATGGCCATGCAGATGGCTCAGTGATTAACAGTGGGCAGGGCTGGGGAGATGGCTCAGTGGTTAATAGTAGGCAGGGCTGGGGAGATGGCTCAGTGGTTAACAGTAGGCAGGGCCAGGGAGATGGCTCAGTGGTTAACAGTAGGCACTGCTCTTCTTGAAACCAGGGTTTGATTCCCAGCACCCACATTAGTTGTAACTCCAGATCCTGAAGGGTCCGGTTAGAGCAGGGCCTTGGAGTTAGCACAGAACACACCCAGACATCAATTTTTCTCAGAACAAATGAGATTTATTGCCCCAGAGAGACAAGCGGGGGGTGTGGGGCACAGCCTTGGGATCAGGCAAATGCAGCAGTGGGTGTTTTTGCAGGACTTGGTTTTAAGGAGAAAAGAGTGAGTCTGTGCTAGGGAGAGCTGGCTGAGTCCTGATGGGACAGGTGAGCTACTGTAGCCAAATAATGCATTTTGACTGCTGGACATTGGTGTTTTAGTCAGGCATAAGAAAGTAGCCAAATAAGGGGAAAGACCTTGATGGCTAACTTTGGGAATGTAATCTAATGGTTTAGCAAGGGAGAGGGCAAGACCTGACGGTACCATGTTTGCATGCTTAGGCCTGTTAGCCCTTCACTGACAGTACCTCTGGTCTGTACAGGTACCTGTACTCACATTCACATACCTGCACAAACAAACACACATATACATGATTAAAAATAGTAACGATAAACAAGGCATATTGGCACACACTTTTAATCCAAGCACTCAGGAGGCAGAGGCAGGCAGATCTCCATGAGTTCAAGGCCAACCTGGTCTACAAAGTGAGTTCCAGGATAGCTAGACCTGTTACACAGAGAAATCCTGTCTCAAAAAAACAAAAAGAAAAGAAAGAAAAGAAAAAACATTAAATGAATAATAAAAATAATTTTAATTAAAAAAATAATCAGATACTTCTTCCAAAGTGGAGTTTTTTGCATTCTCACCAACCACCCTGGAGCCAGGTGCATCAGTTAGCCACCTTGAGAAGGAGATATCAAGACAGAGAGAGGAAGATACGCAACAGGTTTGGGGATCTGGCAAGGCACAGTGAGGCCGAGAAGCTGGAAGTGGTGGCCCTGTGAAGGAGAGAGCGAAGGGATGGAGTAGGAATCGTAGGCTTCTGCAAAAGTCTAAGGAGATTCAGCTAGGCTGAATGGGAGTGTCGAGCCCCTGAGAGGAGCCCCCAGCTCTCTCTGTAACCAGTCTGCTTTCTTATCTCTTATGTGAGTCTCAGTGCCTGGCCAGGAACAGCCCGTGCAGAGCTTGGCCTCGGCAGGATGCCATGCTGAATTCAGAGTGCAGCAGTCAGGGATGTGTGTGGACTGAACTCACTAAAGAGAGACGGCTGAGTCACTAGTGTTGTGGTCACAAATCCTGTATGGGAGACAAGTCTGGATGTCAAGGATCCAGGGCTGTAATATATCTAATACTCCAGACACTTTGGGTACCAGACATAAGGTACAACTGAGTGAATCGCAGCACTGTGTCTGTTGCAGGCTAACTGCCAGGGTGGCTGACGGCTACATCACAGTGTCCCCTTTATGAGGAACCAAGAGAAATAGCTCCTGTGGCCAAGAGCCAGGCAAAGCTATTTCTCCTGGACAGCCGGTAAGTACTCTCCCCGTGTTCACGTGGGTTTTCTGGCTGACTTCCTGTACTTACAACATGGATGCTAAGACCTTGGTTTGGAGTCTACCTCTAACCTCAGGAACTTTTCTTTTCCAACTATCACCCTTTATCTTCCCGATATCCTTAGTGCACACTGCTGTTCCCTATTACCCATCTATGTTCCTTGCTGAAATACAGCCAGAAATGACCACCTTACCCAAACTGTTACCACTTAAACCCACATTTTTAAATATTTCAGTTTATTCTATAAAAGCTTGAGATTCTCTGAATCTCAAACAATGTTGTCTCATGGAGATCGGATTTAAGCTTCATATAAGCCACACAACGATTACATGTAAGCTACTGTAAGTTATATGTAAGCTGCACAAAGGCTACATGTGAATTACATGAAAGTCAGGGTCAGAAGAGTCTTTAACCTGTCTTTATACATTTGCTTGGCTAAAAGTTTTGTAGCTACTGGATCCTCGATGCAAGCCTTACTTCTAAATGGAAGGCTATGTTCTACTAACTGGTGTAATGATAGTGAGGCCTGGAAGATTTCAGGGTGTGTGTGTGTGTGTGTGTGTGTGTGTATACACATGTGAGTGCAGTGTCCACAGAGTCCATAAGAGGGCATCAGACCCCCTGGAGCTGAATTACAGACAGTTGAGAGCTGTTCCTCATGGGTGCTGGGAAAGAAACCGTAGTCCTGTGAAAAAAGAGCAAGCCTGCACCATCTCTCCAACCCCAGATTTCAAAGAATTTTAAAAGGTTTTCTGTGTTACTTTTTCTTCTCTGGCCTACCTACCCTTGGGTCCGAGAAACCATGCAATATAGAGTGGTAATGTATATTTAGTAAGAAAAAAGAGGAAACAAATATACATTTTGTGTATTCTGTGCTTCTTATAGAGACTGTTTTATAGACTACTTAGAAATTAAGAGTGTTACTGTATTGGGGGCATATATGCCTTGCATCAGGTCCCCAAAATTATCCCAGAACCAAGTCGATAGGCTTGGACCACAGAGAGATTAACAATACCTAAATGTTATTTTTAGTCTACTTCCTTGGTCTAGAAAGCCTGCCTAGGTGATGCATAGATGAGCCAACTCCCTACTGTCCGCCGATGTTTGTGCATGGTTCATCTCTACTTCACCTAGCACCAGGCACCTATCCCGCTCAGAACCCGCCTTGGACCAGGAGGCGCCGCCGAGGAGAGGTCGGGCAGGTTTTGTAACGTGTTCGTTCCACGCACACCTGACTCTGCTAGAGGCCAGGTCGTGACACCCGGGACAAACGAGATTAAGTTTGCAACATCCGAATCACCTGGGGCTTGTTAGACCTGCGGGTTCCCAGGGGGCACCTACCCACGTTCTGCGGAAACCCTGGTGGGTAGGGGTGACGGAGGGCGACGAGAGGAAGAAAAGCGCGGCCCCCGCGAGTCGCGAGTCGAGAACGCGGGGGGCGCGTTTCTCGCCGCTGCACCCGGAAGTTGCCCCGGCCGGCGCCTCGGCCGGGACGGACCTCGGCTGCCCGCAGTGGGCTCCCGCCTGCATGGTGCCCCCGGCGCAGCGATCCGGGGCGGGCGGGCGGCGCGCGCGGTCACGTGGCGGCGGCGTGCGTAGCTAAATACGCCGCGCCGGCCATTTTGTGCAAGAAGCCGCAGCGCCGCCTCCCTGCTTGCGCTCCGCCGCCGCCGCCGTCGCCTCTGAGTCCTCCTGCGCACCGGGTTTCCGCCACTTCATTGATTTCCGTTTCTCGCCGCTGCAGCCTCCTGACACGGTGATCCGGGCGGGCCCCGCAGGAATTTTATCCCCTCACCGGCCTCACACTAGTGTCGCATGTCCACTATCCAGAACCTCCAATCTTTCGGTAAGGTCCAGTCACCGGCCGCCGCCCGCGTCCCGCTGGGCTTTGTCTCGGCCCCCAGAAGATGGCGACGGGGGCTCTCAGAGACCCTGGCTACGGGGACGACTCCCTCCCGGCCTCAGACCCGGCCTTGCCTGCCTCTGCCAGCCACAGGAGGCCAGGGTCCGGCCGGGGGCTTGGAGAACTTGATACTGGCCCGAGGACGTGGGCCTCGGAGACTCAGGGGAGGGTTGGGGGAAGTGCTGGGGCCGCAGAGAGACAAGCCAGAGGCGGGGAGGACTTGACACTAGACGGGAGGCCGGAGGCTTCGGAGACTTGGAGGGGGATGGAGTACTGCAGGCTTGCAGAGACACAGGTTTGCCGGGAACCTGACACTGGCCGGGGAGGCGGGGACTCTAGGGACTCACTTGGGGCCTCGGGGCTGGCCAGGGCTCTAAGGAGACTGGAGGGGTGGGGCTCAGAAGCTGGGGAGCTTGACAGCTTTCAAGTGTGTGTGTTGGGTGGGGGGAGCTCAGCCCTTGCTGGGAGACTAGGGACCCTCAAGGCTTAGGAGATCTGCGACTCCAGTCAGCAAGGAAGATAAGGGCCAGCGTTGGGGGTGGGGTGCCTGAGGGACCAGCAACTGGCAGGAACTGGGGGCAGAGCTGGCCCCAGCTGGTTTTGAGCAGCCCTCAGAGGTGGCTACTAAAGATGCGTAGATACAGGCCTCTCTGATTTGGGTGGAAGTTGTCTCTCGTTATCTCTGCTTGCTGTCATTTGTTACTCACACCTCTTGAGAGAGCACGTCTGTATATGTTTATTTTGCTAGGCTCAGTTCCTATGTTAACTGATTGGGGTGGGTGGTTTTGAATGTGTCTGCTGTCGGAATATAATGGAGATGCCAGATGACGCACGTTCTTGTGGTGGCTACATGAAATTAGGTTTTCATAAACGTGTTTTGTCTCATTGGAGGGTGCCTTCAACAGTGGCGTTGTCTTTTTAAGCTCGAATATTGGCCCACAGCACGCTTAGGCCTTTCTCGTTTGGAAGACTTAGTATTCCAGTGAGCCCATCTTTACCTGCAGAAATGAAGCTGCAGCCCTGGACCCACGGCTGCAGCCTGTCTAGATCTGCAGGGACCACCTTTCCTAGATAGTGCTTCCTAAATTTTTTTTTTTCCTGCTGTGGATTTTTTTCCCGTCCCTCTGCAGACCCCTTTGCTGATGCAACTAAGGGTGACGACTTACTCCCGGCAGGGACTGAGGATTACATCCATATAAGAATCCAGCAGCGGAACGGCAGGAAGACGCTGACCACTGTGCAGGGCATTGCGGACGATTATGACAAAAAGAAACTTGTGAAAGCCTTCAAAAAGGTGATGACGTCAGGAGCAGGTGGCCACTAATGCGTAGGCCCAGGGAAGCTGCTTTGTTCTCCATCGCAGACTGAGGCTTACCTGGCTAACTGAAATGTGAGCCGTTTAGTCGCTGCTGCCTCCCCTAATAGGTCCAGATTCATTTGCAAAGACACTTAGTTCTGGAGGGTGGGAGTCCTAGAGGACACTGCTCTGTGGTGCAGTCACCCCTACTGGAGCCGTGACATTTGTCCTGTAAATGTAAAACCTTTGTGCATTTGACTTTGTGTGTCATAGAAATTTGCCTGTAATGGTACTGTGATTGAACATCCCGAGTACGGAGAGGTTATTCAGCTGCAAGGTGACCAAAGGAAGAACATTTGCCAGTTTCTTTTGGAGGTGAGTGGCTGGGTGCTCTGTGTATGACCTTGAGGTTACTTCTGAGAACTAATGTTTTAAAGAGACAGCACTCCTTTTCTGCTCAGTAAAAACCACGTGACTGAAGTAAGCAGAGTGACAGAGACAGGTAGGGTCAGTACTGGCTGGGAACGATAAGGCCTGTACAGCTCACTTTGTGGCTAAGTGGCCTGGAGATGGCTCATGTGCAAGTGTGTGGGGCTGTCAGCTGTTGGTGGCACGTGGTGTGGGGCTGTCGCTGCAACCTGCTGGCTGCTGTCGTGATCTCGCTGAGCATAGTTTTACTTACAGGTTGGCATCGTCAAGGAGGAGCAGCTGAAGGTTCACGGATTCTAAGATGAACCCAGACGTGTGGCAAGTTTCTTAACTGGTTTTGTTCCCTCAACCCAGTTTGGCTGCCTCGGGAGATGACTCTCCACAGTAAACGACGGACTTTGCATTTATTTAATCATTCAAACTTGCACTCACACCTGCGTGCCTGCAGGAAACACGGGGTATGTAGGCTCCTGAGTCATAAGAAAATCGCGGTCAGGTGGGAACGAAGCCCGAGTTCATCCTAACATGTTTCCAATGGAAAAGATTTTGTTTTGAGTGTTTATTGTTCAGTTTATTTTCACTTAATTATTACATGTTTTTGTTGTTGTCGTTGTATTAAACCGTGTACATTGCAGCTTAACAATAAAAAGAAGAGTCTGAGTCCTTTTGTGAGCACCCGTGCTCCCACACCTCAGCCAGTTCCTCACGCTGTGTTTGCATTTGCTGGCTAAGGATAAGGAGGGACGTGAACTGTCACTTGTCCTTGAAACCATCAGGTGGCCATCAGGAGTTGATCAGCTGCAGATTGTCAGGCTGTAGAGAGCTCCGTTAGCTGCCACGCTGATTGCCCATCCCTAAGGGACTACCATCTCAGCACTGCCTTGTAGGTGTGGGTGGTGCTGCCACTGTCTTCAGGGTGGGTGGTTAGGCTTCGGGTCAGCACTCCTAGAGAGCTGGGCAGTGGCAGAGTTGAGGGCCAGCCAGGGCTTCCCACCCGGCAGCCATACTTCTGCTCTGCACCCAAGGACGTAGTTGGACCAGGGGTGGTAGTGGGCAGTGATGGCGAGTTGTCTGCGCTCTTCATCCTGCGTCCCTGCTGTCTTGTCAGACAGTGATTTGCTAGGCAGGAAAATCATGCCATTGCGCCAAAGCAGAGAAAAGCATTTGTAGTGTCCCCTGTTTAGTGCAGTGGGGTGGCAATGTCTCGGTGTCATTCCCTGCACCTGACCAGCCCTGCCTCCTGTGAGCAACTGTACCAGAGTATGTAAGACCTATTCTGTACCCTTGGAGTAAGTATGCTTGGATACGGTCAGGAGGTTTGGGAGACTTTCTCCCAGCTTTTTTGGTGGACTGTCGGTTTTGAAACCCAGCTGTCCTGGAATTCAGTATGTAACCAGCTGCCTTTGCCTTATCTTGTAACTGATTTTTCTAAGCCAGTCCCCTGAGTTCTGGGATTAAAGGCATGAGTCACCATGCCCAGCGTTTTCCAGCCTAAGAACTGTCCTTCAGGTGGTAATGGCACATGCCTTTAACCCAGCACTTAGAAGGTCGAAGCAGGTGAATCTCTAAGTTTGAAGCCAGCTTGGTGTACAGAGTTGAGATCCAGGACAGTCAGGGCTACACAGAGAAACCCTGTCTTGGGTTAAGGGGGTGGGGGTCCCTGTCCCACAGCTTCTCTATCTTACTGTTGTCTGATTCTCCCTATGGCCGAGGACTGTAAAGCAGGAGCCTCAGCTTGCAGCAGAGCCCTGTGTGAGTGCATTTGCTGAGCGGGCACCTAGAAGATTGGCTTTTGTATTAAGATGACGAGGCAGGCCTCCGAGCTGGGAAGAAAACAACCCCTGACCGGTCTCGTCAACTGAGAGAAGCTGGGCTGTCAGAGGGCCGACTGTGCCCTCCTGAAGAGTGACCTGCCTTTGGATTTACTTGGTGTCTGTTTTCATCCCTCCCTTCCCTGCCCCCCCCCCCGCTTTTGTTTCTCACTTGTCTTTTGCACAGTGTCTGCAGGTTTACAGAACCAGTCACAGGATAAGTGGTGACTCAGTCAAAACAGCCAGAGAGCCAGGCCTCATTGCCTCAGCTCGAGAGAGACCAAGATGGACAGAAACCAAAGGAAGTGAGGCTTCCCCAAGCTTGGTCTTCCCGTGGAAAGACCAGCTGCGTCCTATCTGGGGCTTTATGCTTCAGGGTACAAAACAGAGTAGCAAGGGGTAAATAACTTTGTCCCTGGACTTTCAGGCTTGACAGAGACCTTAGCAAAATCATTACAAAAGGAGAACTTTGGTTGAGGCTCAGTCTAGAGTAGACAGGTCCCTCTGCCTGTCAACCTGGCGCTCTGGAGGCCAAGGGAGCAGCCTGCCCTGCCTACTAAGGGACTCCATGGTGACAGGCGTTTCTCATGAGAGGGGGCAGTGTCCAACAGAGAAGGAACAGTTCCATCCCAGCCATGATGGCAGTTCCCCACAGAATTGGAAACACTGGGGGTACATCTTGTGTGTCACCAGCTGGCCTCCAGCTGAAGGAATGAGTGGGTGCCTACAGCCCAGGGGGCATCAAGCTCCTTAGGTCACCCTCAACACATCTGTTCACCAAGCACCATCCACAGGGCATCCTAGTAAGTGGAGGGCAGTGTTCAATGGCAGTCTGGTGGGTAGACCCTGCTTGTCAGGACACATGGAGTGGGGCAAAGGCAATGCCTGAAGGGTTGGTACCAGTGCCGGCAGCTGCCACACTGCCCTTGGATGCTCTAAATCCCAGGCGCTAAATGACATGCCTGTGGGGATCAAAATGGTGAATTATATTTAGCATGAGTCACCTGTTTGACTAACAGGAGGATTGCTGTGGCCCATAGCTCTGTTCTTGGCCACGAACAGCACCAGCTTGAGTCTCCTGCCTCATCCTAAACTAGCAAACAGACACAAGAAGCAATCACAGACCTCGGTGTGGTGGCTATGCCTGGAGCTGCAGCACTTGAAAGGTAGAAACAGGATCAAGAGTCAAAGGCAGCCCGAGCATAGGAGACCTGTCTCAGACAGCAAGCAATTACAGAGGCTGTGTCTTTGCCCTTACACATCCTCCCTGAAAGCGGCTCTTGAAGCCTACTGGGCAAGACATGCAGTCTAGGGAGCAGAGATAAGATACTCTGTCCTCGCTAGCCATGACTGGGCACTTACCTGAAAGGAGATCGTATCCCGTGAAGTCAGAAAAGGCCCTCCATCCCTGATCACCAGCATCCAGTCTGAATGAATTCATGTCATTGACTTGTTAGAAGCTGGGGGAGTTTACACACATCGTGGGAAGAGCAGGGTGAGCACTGTTGGCATCACTACCCACTTGGGAGGCCACAGGTGGTAAACTGGGAAGGTTAGGTACCAGGGACAGATGCAGTTAAACTGCAAGAGATGCTTAAAGTGAGTAGTGAGCCATCAGCACCCTCTCGTGGGCACCTAGAGATTCATGACTCCTGGCACGTGCACAAAGCCAGGACTTCTGTTGTCCGATGCACGTGGGTTGTTATACACTGACCTCAGCCAGTCCTTTTTCCAATCCATACAACTTGAACTTGCTGTCACTTTGGAGAAACCATACCAGTGTTCACACAGCCTTATCCTGGGGACCTACAGTCACGGCACATGCTCGCAGGAAGTGAATGCTGTGTCAGCAGAGACTTGTTTGTCCTCCTCTAGTGACTGAGGCTAATGTGTGCTATCTGAGCACACCCACGTAGGGCATTACCTGAAGGATTTGTCTGGGAATCTGACAGGATACCCTTAAACCAAAGACCATAACACTCATGGCCTTCCGTTTAACACAAATCATGAACCAGAAAGATGGCTCTGGAAAAAGGCACTTGGCTGCTGAGCCTGACATGAGTTCAGTCCCTGGGACCCACATGGTAGAACAGCATCGATTCCTCCAAGTTGTCCTCCAGCTCTGCACATGCCCCTAATAAGTAAACTGTGTATGTATATGAGATATACATACACACATGTATGCACACACACATGTATGAACATGGAAACTTGTCTGGAATCCCAGAGAAAATCAGGCTCTTCCTGGAAATGACACTCGAGGTGTCGGTTTCACTGGAGCCAGCAGTGGCATCGCTAGGTGACCCTGTTTCAGGAATCCCCCTGGGGAATCTTGAAAAATGTTATTTTACTAAAGTAGTAGCCCTAACAACAGACCCTTGGGGCATCCACACATTTTGAGCAGGCACTGATCCTAGCTGATGAGATTCAGCATTCACCCCTCTCTTGCCCGCTCCCATCATTGTCCACACTCAGCGTGGCCGCAGGGATGCAGTCATACCCTTGCAGGCACTCCTCCCACCCTCCGCATTCACGCCTACCATGCACGAAGTCCTGGGTTCGTGTCTCAACACCACATAAACTGGGTATGGCGGTATTCACCTGTAATCCCAGCGTTCAGGAGGAGAAGGCAGGAAGATCAGAAGTTCAAGGTTATCCTCCGCTACATAGTGAGTTCAAAGCCTGCCTGGCATACACAAGAAAGACCCCATGCAAAGAAAACCCTGACTCTGTTCCACTTCGCTGCTTAATACTTGTCTGGATGAGCTAAGGGCAGCTGGAGACAAGCCTCAGTTACTTTCTCCCTTCAGCCCTTGCCCTGTTGTGCCTTAGAGACATGGAGTCATCCTGCGGAGGTACTTAAGCCTCATTTTCCTATTCAGATCCACTCCAGAACAATAACATCTTGTTCCCACCAATACAAGACCCCATTTGTGTCCTGGGTGCCATCTCCCACTCTCCAGCCATGCCCTCTGAGTCATCAATTCCCCCATCGCACAGGACAGGGACATCCTTGCAAACGTAAGAAAAAGCAAATCTCGCATTCCCTGTTAATGCCACCCACCGGACATCCATTTCGATATGTATCAGGAACTTCAAAATTAACACGATTGGGCTGCAGAGATGGCTTAATAGGTAAAATACTTACTGCACAAACATTAGTACCAGAATTCAAATCCCTACAAGTATCCATGTAGATGCGGGGTAGGAATGTCGGCCGACCTTTAATCCCAGCACTCAGGAGACAGAGATAGAAGATCCCTGGAGCAAACTGGCTACCTAGACCAACGAGCGCTGTGTTTAAGGGAGAGACCCCACCTCGATGTATCTAAGATAAAGAGCAATCAAGGCAGATGCCTCCCGTCGACCTCTGGCCTCCACATGCATGCACACCCCCCCACACACACACACAAATCAAAGGCAGAACACTAACATGACTGAGTGACTCTGCCTTCCATCCTGCCTCTCATAAGCAGATGGTGCTGTGCCACCTGTGGACTCAAGCCTAAAATGTCATCAACTCCTTCTTCTCATACCCCTACCTGAGTCTCATGGAACTGAGGCTTAGTATGTCTGCTTGCGGGGTTTGCCTCCCCTGCTGTCCCTCCTCACCCCTATGCTCTGGCCACCATGTCTTAGCCTTTGTCTATGCTACAACAGTGGCTTTTCCCCCAGCCATGTATGTGTGGTATGCGTGTGGTGTGTCTGTGTGTGCTATCTGCGTACGCATGTGTGGTGTCTGCATGTGTGAAGTCTGTGTGTATGTGTGTGTGTGTGGTATCTGTGCATGCGTGTGTGTGTGTGTGTTCTCACAATGCATAGCTTTTCCTCTAATGGGAAGAGACAAAACTAGACAAGTTATTTGAAAATATTTTTGCCTGATTTTCTTGAAAAAAAAATTTAAGGTTCAAGATTGAAGTTATTTGGTAGCATTGGATAGCTGCCTTCCCCATAGTGATGAACAGTTAATGTTTGAGGTTCAAGGCTGTGTGCTCAAGTCGTGAAAGACGGCAGAGTAGGACTATGTTCATAAAGATTGGTGTGCGGTACCGAAATCAGTTTCACCCCACTGTCCATGCCACCAGGTACGACCCTTCTGTTGATTTCTGATGCCATTACTTTGCAGTAAGGAAAACCAGCTGGCCATACAGCAAGTCAAGGCAGGATCCGGGCCATTTCACAAAGAGTACTCCTGACACCAACACTGCCTGTGACAGAAAGGCAATGTCAAAAGATGCTTTCGTCTTCCGCACAACTGGCCCTTCGACCAGGACAGGCTTCAAGCCCCTCTCAATCCTGGTAAATTCCGAGTACCATGGATTCCAGCTGTGTTGGGTAGCAGGTTGCCTCTCATACCTGGGTTCTCCAGCCAGGACAGGTTTCAAGCCCCCCTCAGTTCTGGTAAATTCTTGGTACCATGGACTCCAGCTGTGTTGGGTAGCAGGTCACCTCCCACACCTGGGTCTCCTCATCTGTAAACCATGATGATGGCGCCCTCCAGGACTCAGTGTGAACCCAGTAGAGGAGAGTTAGATAAGGTAACCAAGGAAACTGCAGCTGCATCTTGGCAGTTGTGGCTCATGATCAAGATGCCCCCTGAGTAGAGGATTTGATGCCCTCTTCTGGCCTCTGGATGCATCAGGCATGCATGTGGTACACACGCATAGATGCAGACGAAATACACACAGATAAAATAAATCTAAAAAAAAAAAAATTAAGAGAGCACCACACTGATGCAAGCAAGTGGCTGCTAACCTAAGCCAGCTACCCATTCTTCCACTGTAGAAAGTGCTGGATGAAGTAACTTCTAGCTGCATTGAGTGCTGACTTCCTCAACGGAGACGGGAACACAGGGAACCCTTTCACCTGCTGATAAGTGGTCATCGAGGGAGGTGACTGTCACACACCTCGGTGTGCTCTGTACGGATATTGCCGATTGGTGATTGGTCACCTTTAGCATTGGCTCAGATTGGCTTTTATGGTTCTCAGTGGAGGCTGTATGGGCTGGAGAACTGCACCGAAATCAGACAGAGGCTTGGGAGCGGTGGTCCAGGGAATTCTGTTGTTTCTCTTCATCAGGCCTCGAATCCCTGGGATGCATTCAACACAGGTGTAGCAGGCCAGTGGCGAGTGAGCAGCTTGAACTTGGGGGCTCCTTGTTCTTTGTTCTTTCCTGTGTTTGTTTTCACTGTTACTGTGTTCAGAGACAGCCTGGCTACTCAGCCCAGGCTGGCCTCGAATCCTGACCCTTGGGCCTCTGCGTGGAGCCTACAGGTGTGAGCCACCATGCCCAGGTGACGCCTACAGGCGCGAGCCACCATGCCCAGGTGGAGCCTACAGGCATGAGCCACCATGCCCAGGTGTTTCTTCCTTTCTTTTTATTGATTAGTGTTTCCAAAGATCTATCCGTTTTCAATCTTTTCAAAAGGCCAATTTCATTGTCTTCTTAACACATTATTTTGAGACAAGATCTCGTTATGTAGCTCTGGTTATCCTGGACCTCACCATGTAGACCATACTGGTCTTAAACTCACAGAGCTCTCCCAGCCTCTGCCTCTCTGGAGTACTGGAATCAAAGGCATGCTCCACTGCTCCCAGGGGGAAAAAAGGGGGGGGGTGCAAAAAGATGTAATAACTACATGGAGGCAATAGGCATTTATGGTCAGTCCTTAAATTTCATATATTAATATGCTTTCATCTGTATTGATCTTAGAGAAGACCCCAGAGACAGGGTTCGGGTTATAATAATGCAGGATACATTCTCAGGTGCCAAGTGTGCTCAAGAAGCAACATTAAAAACCTTTGCTCTGAAGAAACACTCCGCTATGCCCAGGGTCCATCTACTTCCTGGACATCTATTGCAAAAGTGCCCTGGGGTAGGGGTGGGGAGAAGCCCCTGCTTCCCTGGGCTCCTGGGTCTGAAAAGAACTGCTTGGGCCCCATCTCTAGAGCCCCTCTGGGTGCAGATGACCATCCTGCTGAAGCTCACTCAAAGGACTCTTTGGTTGGGATGATTCTCCAGAAGAAAAGCAGCTGGGGGGTTGGGGGTGGGTAGGTGTGACAGCACCTGTGAGGGCTGGCGCTCATTACTGGTGTGGCCTGAATTAGAATAAGCCACGGTGGCAACCTCAAGGAGGGCTTGTGGCCATGTCTGCTTGTAATCATCTAACCTGCCTAGCTTGTGAAAAGCTCGGTTAAGAAAGTGTACTTGGGACACTGTATGCCTACCGATCGCCCTAGAGATAGTGTTTCTTTTTTACTTTCTGCTCATATCGGTGTCAAGTGTATCAGGGACAGCTTTGCCTGATGGAGGGAGCCACAGGTCCACAGGTGTGGCTATTTTATACTTTGGTTTTTTTAAAAATAAGGTATTTGTAATGCTTGCAAGTGGCCGATGGGTGGTGGTATTGGTTCATTTATGACCAGCGCTTACATCTCTCAGGTTGGTCTGCTTTTGTTTACATAGGTCTTAGAGAAAAGAATTAACTTGATTGCCATGGGGTGGGAAGGCTTCACCATGGATGGTGAAGGCACCATCACCTGAGCAGGGCGCTTGGACTAGGCCATCTGAGCATGAGCATTTGCCCGTGGCTCTCTGCTCTCAGCTGTGGCTGCGCTGTGATTAGCTCCTCCACAACTGAGAGACTCTAACTTGGAGCTGGGAGCCAGATAAACAGATTCTCCTTTACGTTGCTTTTGTCTGAGTTTTTATTTATATGTATGTTTTGTTTTTGTTTTTTTGAGACAGGGTTTCTCTGTGTAATAGTCGTAGCTTCCCTGGAACTCTCTCTGTAGACCAGGTTGGCCTCGAACTTACAGAGATCTGCCTACCTCTGCCTCCCGAGTGCTGGGATTAAAGGCGTGCGCCACCACCACTGCCCAACTTGTCTGGCTATTTAACACAACTACAGGAAAGACATTAAGACACGCCTGGTGGTAGGGGGCATGGGGCATGGTGTTCCTAACGGTAGGGGGCATGGGGCACAGCCTTCCTAACTGCAGACTTCCGCATATGCACCTCATTAGAATGGCTAAGCTTGGTCTCACAGTAACTGTTATTGGCATGGTCGGTGAAGTGTGACCATCATGAATCATAACTGGTCACAGTTTTAGAAAACGTGAGACTAGAATGTAGATACTGGCATAAAAGATGGGCAGCTGTCCGAGCCACTATCACTGCCAGGGAATCAAGAGAAGCTCACATTTCTAATAAGTGCTCAGTAGGAGTCTTGAGATGAGGTGGGCTTGAAACACAGGGTATTGAATATAAAAATGCCCAGCTGGTATTGTAGAAACTGAGGAGAGACTCTGCCTGCAAGCAAATGCCCAGCTGGTATTGTAGAAACTGAGGAGAGACTCTGCCTGCAAGCAATAGAACTTTTCTATTATACAGCAGGACAGATGAGGCTGTTGAGACCAAAGGGAAGTGGAGACAGAAAGATCTCAAGGTCAAGGAGACAGCTTGAACTGCACAACAAAAGCCTGTTTCGAAAAGCAAACAAGCCAGGTGTGGTGATGCACACTTTTAATCCCAGCATTTGAAGGTAGAGGCAGGCGGATCTCTAAGTTCCTGCCCAGTCTAGTCTACAAAGCGAGTTCCAGGACAAACAGGGCTCCATAGAGAAACCATGGGGGAAGAGAGAGAGAGAGAGAGAGAGAGAGAGAGAGAGAGAGAGAGAGAGAGAGAAGGTAGGGAAGAAGATAAGGAGGAAGGAAGGAAGGAAGGAAGGAAGGAAGGAAGGAAGGAAGGAAGGAAGGAAGGAAGAACTGGCCTGTGCATTGCTCTGAGTCTCTCCCAAGTGTGTGAAAATGTGGCTGGCGGATTGTGCGTTGCCCTGGGTGGCTTCATCAACAGCAGCCTTGGCTGTTTTGAGTATAAACAGCATGAGAATGGCTCCGCATCTCATGTGCTCACACCTGGGAAACACAGACAGGAAAACAACTTATTCTCACTTTACTCTTATCAAAGTTGATTCGGATCATATTGGGGTTACCAAACGTGGAGGCACAGTGTATGCTCCATGAAGCCAAGTTCATCTACATGTTCTCAAAAGCCGATCAGCATAGCCAAATATATATAAATATGTGTACATGTATAGAGATACATACATGGAACAAGGAACACGTGGTATTCCATACTGCCCTGGAGGGCATTCTCCATCTTGGTCCTGCCCCAGCCCCTTTCAGAACTCAGAGAGGCAGGTGCTTAGCCCCAGACCACAGAGAAGCCTCCTTCTCAGGGTCTAGCTTCTGGGTGGAGGTGACTGGGTTCCTAAGGTGTCCTACTCTACCGTGAGAAGGCCACTCCAGTGCATTGCCTTTAACTGCCAAGTCTGTACTGTAGCAGGCCATCTCTCCACCCCACCATTCAAACAAGAACTTACTAGTGTCTAGGCCTGGTAGCTCAAGCCAGTAATCTTCACTACTTGGGAGACAGAAGCAAAGATCCTAAATTAGAAGATTGCCCAGGCTACAGAGTAAATTCTGTACTCAGAAATGATTTTCAAGGTGGTGGGGCTGCAGCTAAGGGGTAGAGCTCCTGCCTTGGAGCATAAGGCTCCAATTCAATTTCCAAGGCCACAAACAGCAGCAGCAAAACTTGCCCTTAGAGTCCAGCATAAGGTGACTCACCCTTACACAAACACAGTTAAACCATCGGGGTCTTGCTTATCCAAATCCCTGCAATTCTGGAACCTAGTTTTGCACCTTTTCTTTCATTTACACCCTGCTATTATTATTGTTATCATCATCATCATCATTATAATTATTATGTTTTATTGTTGTTTGAGACAGGGTTTCTCTCTATGTAGCTCTAGCTGTCTTGGAACTCACTCTGTAGACCAGGGTGGCCTCAAACTCAGAGATCTGCCTGCCTCTGCCTCTGCCTCCTATGTGCTAGGATTGAAGGCATGGTACACAACCACCTGGTTCATTTACCCCCATTTTTGAACGATCTTTAGATCTAGATTATAAATATCAGAGGCAATTCCCCAGCAACAGACAATGTTCTTGCTCTCAGAGATTCTGGCCAGGAAAGGGAGAAATAATGGAGCAATTAGCAGGCACTGCAGCCATCTGCACAGGCCCCAAGGAGTTCAGAAACAGCAGACAAGCCACAGAGCTGTCTAAATGCAGCTTCAAGAAGTCATTAGAAGCAGGTGCAGTGGCTGATACCTGTAAACACCACACTCAGGAGATTGGAGCAGGAGGATTGCTGTGAGTTCTTGGCCAGTCTGAACTACACAGTGAGTTCCACTTTGGTTACTCTGCATAGAGAATAAGATCGGGTAAAAGAAACAAAATAAAAGAAAGGAAAGGAATACAATCTTTATCAATATTACTGAAAAAAATATGAGCACCTAAACTGAATCACTAGCCAATCCCCTTGTGTAGAGACAGGGAAAAAGACAACTGGTCAACCTCACAGTTTGTCTTAAATGAGCCAATGTGGCTTTTCCGGTCTTTAAGCAATTTCTCTACGTGCAGAAAATAAGTCAGCTTGGCAGTGTGTAAAAAAATCCAGTTTATCGGCCTCGGTCAATAATACTGGGAGGTAACTAGTGGTATAATGCCAATCTAGTGCATACAAGGCTCTGAGTGCCATCTCCACAAACACAGGAAAACAAGCAAAAGTACTGAGTAATCCTCTATGCCTCGATTATCTTTTTCCAGTAAATAGGGGTGAGGTGTTTGGGGGTGGGGCACAAATTCATTGATTATGGGATCAAGGTGACTGGAAAGAGATTGTCCTTGCTTTTTAAAGTATCCTCCACAGGTTCATGTGAATACTTCTTCTTCAGCTGTATTGAGCGATTGGGGAGCCACTACTGGGAGGTAGGACCTCGGTAGAAGAAGCGGGTTGCTGCAGGGTGGATCTTGAGATTTATAGCCTACTTCCTATCACATCTCTGTTTTCTGGTCCTCTGCAATGTGGACCATATGTCCCTGCTCCAACAAAGCTCCTCCCTCTCCATGTTCCCTATCATGAAAAACAGTATCCTTATAAACCCATTCTCCCTTGAGTTACTGCTTGTCATGTATTTGGTCTCAGAGATATAAAAGAAAGAAAGAAAGAAAGAGAGAGAGAGAGAGAGAGAGAGAGAGAGAGAAAGAAAGAAAGAAAGAAAGAAAGAAAGAAAGAAAGAAAGAAAGAAAGAAAAGTAACTAAAAGTCTTCCTGAACAAATAGCCTTCCAAACAATTTATTTTATTTTGAGACAGGGCTTCATGATGTAGCTCTGGCTAGCCTGGAACTCACTACATAGACTAGATTGGCCTTGAATTCATAGGGATCCACATGACCCTGCCTCCAGAGTGCTGGAATTAAAGGCGGGCACCAACTGACATGCTTAGCCCCATGAAATTCTCGTTGCGGTTTTACAGGGAAAGTAGGTGGGGAGGTGAGAGAAATCTTTTGTGAGGAGGACATTAGCTTCCGCTCATCTCCACACCCAGACCTGCAGAGTCACCAGCCTGGTTCTGCTCTAGATGAACTGCTCACAGAGATCCAAATCTTGGGAACTGTGTCCTGTTTGGCATCAGATACTAGAGGAATCGAGCTCTCTCTTCCTTGTCCACATCTGTGGCGGGGAAGCCATCTGTGAAAATCAAGGCTGTCATTTTTTCTCACTGTGTCTGTCAAACAATTGCTGCTTGAGAGGCCCAGCATATCATAGTGTCCGCTTCAATAGGAAACCAGAAAGGCCATTCCATCCTGGCCACCCTAGGCCGTCCATGGCGGCTATCCTATGCCTGTTACCATATCCCTCAACATGGGGTTTTCCTTTTACAAGAGAGAAAGAAAGGTGTTCCATAACTGCCCAGGAAGGTCGAGGATCTAGATGGGCTGGCCGAGAGAGTACTTCTTTAACATGCATGAGGTTCAAGCCCCAGTACCACAGAAACTGGGCCTGGTCCTAGCACCCAGCTGGTGCGGCAAGCAGACAGGAGGATCAGGAGCTCAGGGCCGTCCTATACTACATAGTAAGTTGCAGGCCACCCTGGGCTTCATGAAATCATGTCTTTTTTTTCCCCATGATATTTATTGAGCTCTACATTTTCCTCTGCTCCCCTCCCTCCTTCAACCCTCCCCCAAGGTCCCTATGTTCCCAATTTACTCAGGAGATCTTGCCTTTTTCTACTTTCTATTTCCCATGTAGATTAGCTCTATGTAAGTCTCTCTTAGTGTCCGTATTGTGGTCTAAGTTCTCTGGGATTGTGGTCTGTAAGCTGATTTTCTTTGCTTTATGTTTATAAACCACCTATGAGTGAGTACATGTGATAATTGTCTTTCTGTGTCTGGGTTACCTCACTCAAAATAATGCTTTCTAGTTCCATCCATTTTCCTGAAAAATTCAAGCTGTCGTTATTTTTTTCTGCTGTGTAGTACTCCATTGTATAAATGTACCACATTTTTTTTTATCCATTCTTCGATCGAGGGGCATTTAGGTTGTTTCCAGGTTCTGGCTATGACAAACAAAGCTGCTATGAACAGAGTTGAGCACATGTCCTTGTGGCACAATTGAGCATCCTTTGGATATATACTCAAAAGTAATATTACTGGGTCTTGAGGAAGGTTGTTTCCTAATTTTCTGAGAAATCACCACACTGACATCCATAGGGGTTGTACCAGCTTGCATTCCCACCAGCAATGCAGAAGTGTTCCCTTTTCCCCACAACCTCTCAAGCATAAGTTGTCATCAATGTTTTTGATCTTGGCCATTCTTACAGGTGTAAGATGGAATCTCAGAGTTGTTTTGATTTGCATTTCTCTGATGACTAAGGATGTTGAACATTTCCTTAAGTGTCTTTCAGCCATTTTAGATTCCTCTGTTGAGAGTTCTCTGTTTAGGTCTGTACTCCATTTTTTTTTATTGGATTATGTGTTCTTTTGGTGTCCAAT